>JAIGNY010002186.1:447500-455000 GCA_020152595.1 Chiridota heheva
TGGAATTAAGTTCATTTTTAGGATTTATTTTTAGTCAGAGAGATATATTTATTCGCCATTTCAAGAAGCGTGGGTGAAATCCCGGCCTTCTCTACTGCTCTACCTGTCTACCCCTACCCGAACACCCAAACAAAAAATTAAATAACATACGAACTTCTCTGCTGAACTGCTGAAGATCATGAGTTTCGACAATCTTTACGTTTACAGAATTAGTTCAGTGTTCAAGCATCTTATTTGAAAGTGGACTTAAAAAAAAAATACAAAAAAATAATGAAAAAAGCGTTAAAAAATCTTATTCTTTTAAGGAAATATTCAAGTTTAAAGTTTGGTATCATTTCTGTAGAAACGACTGACATCAGACTAGATGTGATGTCACAGCCTCCTTAAAGTCTTTATGTATTTTAAATAATTTATTCCTCAAACTTTCTTCAGGTGGTATATTATAAATACCTTAGATATTCAAGTTTATAGTTTGGTACAATTTCTGTAGAAACGACTGAAATCAGACTAGTTGTGATGTAACAGCCTCAGATTCCTCAAAACTGTATGTATTTTGAAGAAGGTTGATTGAATTTTTTCACTATTTAAATTATTTCCCCTCAAACTCTTTTCAGGTGGTATGATATACAATATGATAGAATACATGAAGACTGAGGAATCTGAGGCTGTGATGTCACAACTAGTCTGATTTCAGTCGTTTCTACACAAATAATACCAAACTTTTAACTTAAATATCTCGGTAACGGAATAAGATTTTTGAATGCTTTTTTCAACATTTTGTTTCTTTTGAAGTCCTCTGTCATATAAGATGGACAATGCTTGAACACTGAACATAAAGATTGTCGAAACTTTTTATTACCAATGCCTCAGCAGCTAAGAATCTCTTTGTTGCCAAATGTACATCAAGAAAGAACTGGTGCATGATGAAGAAAAACTGGTGAAAAGATGAATTTCATTGCTTGCTGATCAATTAAAAGTTATTACAGCATGACGAATGGAGTAATATGCAAATTACCTGTTATGATCATACACGTAATGAAGTTAGACATGACGAATCTTTGCTCGAAAAGAAAATACAAGAAATAATCAACATTGACGGCTATGACACAACTAGAACATGCATGCATATGAGCAGATGAGCAAGCAATACTCTTAAACTATCATTTCAGATTGAATTATGAGGTATCGGGGCCTTAGTTGACATTGCTTAATCTAATAATGCTTTCTCTTTCTTTTCATTTAATCATCGTTCTCGAGTAACCTAAGTAGCTCAACAGCTCATGTCTTTGATTTCCGTCTCTGAGGATCTGTAAACGCATCGTTCGGATTTGATCATCTTAGGAAGATTTCTCATCCCTTCTTTCTGTCTTTTGCTTTGTTCCTTTCGGAGAAAACAGGGTTACTCATGGTTATGACGTCATATTCATACTTTAAGGGAATCAATTTCTCATAGCGTCAACAAACATGTATTTATCCAACAACTGTTTCTGATCTGCAAAATGGACAAATACAACAATCATCACTCAGTGGCGTAAGGCAGTGGGGCTACACCGAGGCAGAGCCTGAGCCTCCGACCCCAAGGAGGCCTCCAGCAAACAACTTAATTTCGCAACGAACTAAAACAAAGTTTAAAAGAGATATACATTTTTAGAGACCCTGTAAAATCTCAATAATTTGACCTGAGGCATTTGATCAATAAAAAGTATCCCTTATCCAATTCTACCACCTCTAAATTGCTGAAATTGCGTTGGCGCCAGGGGAACGCAGGCCACTGGCCCCTACCGTACTCGACGCTCGCTCCACTCGCAGTGAGGGGCCTGCGGCCCTCATATTTCCCGGGGCCTACGACCGACGTTACACTACTGTCGTCACTGTTCTGATTTCGTCGTGGGTGGTGGTATGAGCGTAATTAAGGGGGAGGGACCCGATTTCTTTACCCATGTTGATTCCCATGGCAAAATAATAGTCCCCCCTCCTTTTCCATTTATAAAGTCAGAAGAAAAAAAAGGTATGGTATGTGAAAATCAAAGCAACAACGAGAGCACGTTGTAAATGACATACTCTTTTACTAACTTTGTTTCAAAATGACATTTTCCTGCTTACGACAGAATTTGTATTAAAAGCATGACCTCTGGACGTAGCACTGGGACTTTTCCCTATATCAAATATATTTGAAAATAATATTTTAAAACAAAGTTTCATAAACAGCTTCTCCAGTTGTTGACGCTAAATTTCTCGGCACACAACTGTACTTATTATTTATGGAATCTCAAGAAGTAATAAAATAAAATTGGGTCTTATGGGTTTTGGTAAATGGAGCAAGTCGTGATTAATTTTCAGCAGCAAATGAAGCGCTCTCCTCTGGGGTACCATATTCGCCAGACTGAAAGTGAACGGTTCATAAAATATCGCCTCCGAGTGATAAAATCATCAAATGGAGACGTTACGGCCCTGTCGACAGACGGGCAGATATTATCGAAACGAAACCATTACGAGGCAACTCAACAGAATGTATATTTGTGAGTAATATTGTTCAAGTGATAGTAATGTGAAATTTAGCGTGCCGCATGACGTAGAATCTTCTTCTTTTATAAAGACTTATGTCAACTAAAGATGATACATCATAACTAGATGGCCCTTTTTTTCAAATGATAGAAAAAATAATTCAACTTTTTCAATAAGTTGATATAGGATGAGTTTTACATTTGCATTCATTATTTAGCCGATTTAGCCCCCCCCTCTTCTCCCCACACACACACACACTTTTAAAATCCCCCGCGATGAGTCACGGTAACTAAACTTTTTTTTGTGGTTTTGTGGAGTCTAATGTCAACCCCCTCCCCCCCCTCCCCGCCCAGGAATTACAGCCCTGTTATTATACTTTTGCAATGAAAACTTGATTGCCTATAGGATGAGCACTATGAACAAATGACGATATATTACGTATTGAGACGGTCATGCACTTCAATTAAATAACAAAAACTGGCTATCGAGATGAGATCGTCACAAAGTAGAAGGAAAATTAAACTCTTCTTCTAAGTGGCTAACAAACCAATACTATCTAAACAACCGTGACTGAGCAAAGGCGTAGATCCATTTTTTTTAAGTGGGGGAGGGGGAGGGATGATTTTTGTGGGAGGACTAGTTTGCCGAGTTAAGGGCCCCTGGTGGGGGCTAAGGCTTTGGAAGCTCCTGAAATATTCAATATTTAGGGCTAAAATTGGCCCCAAAATAACATCAAAACATGCTTAGGGTCCAAAATAATTCAAAGTTATTCTTAATAACAAACAGGTTTATTCAATTTTAGATTTCGAATGCGAGATAAATACCCCCACCCCTCCCCCCACCCACACACACATACACATACACACACAAACACACACCTCCCCTGGCGGGCCTGGGTAAAATAATAGCGGTCATTGCGGTGATGAGTAAATGCATCACTTATCATAGAAATTAACTTGTATCTTGTATCTTTGCGTGAAAAACAAGAGCCCTTGAGTTGTTAAGTATCGTTAGCTTAAAGGTCACATCGTGAAAATTCGGAAATCGGAATTTACAAAATCATATCTCGTGACGTTAGTCAGAATAACTATCATATTGTGGTAATTCTTGATTAATGGTTATTTGGTGATACACTGTAATCGTTACCAATTTCTTAATCAAATAACAGTAGTGGCAAAAAGCATTTATTTTAGTAATTGAAAATTTGGGGCGGTGTCATCGGCAAAAGTGGGGGGGGGGGATAATTGTACATACCATCCTCCTTTTCAAACAGTATGGGGTATATATACCCCCCCTCCCCCCCCCCTCCTTCCTTCCGGGATCTACGCCCTTGCCACTGAGCGATCGCATTCCCTGCCAATTCTTGTGTTTCAAACCTTTTGGGGGATATTCCAGGAAGGGCCTATGACTCAGGCTAGATATTCGAACAACAAAAACTGAATGTATGATATTAGCACAAAAATCAAATCAAATCTTGTTAATGTGAATTGGTGGATCTAAATTTAATCGTATTAAAATGTCTATATGGGTACATTTTATAGTTATAGGAATCGTTAAATGTCATCTTATGGTGGTGTGCGTAAATCCTCAAAGATGAATTTTATAGGCTTACATGTCATTATTAGATATGACAATTACTATTAGCTAATTCATACATGGGATTATGAAATAACAGGGATCTCATACTTGTTTTTGAATCAAAATAATTACAGTTGACTTGAACATTCATATAAAAGATATCATCGTCTGCTCATCAGCAATTTAGAGGTGGTATAGGGACATACTTTGTTTTGATTAAGGGTCCCAGGTCAAATTATCGAGAACTTAGAGGCTCTAAAAATGTCTATCTCTCAGACTTGAAAAATGTGTTCGAATATTCTTGAGACTCCAGAATAATAGGATCTTACATTTTGGCCGAGTGCTCATTTAAACGACTGGGATAACTATCACAAAAAAATATAAAAAAATAAACATAATCTGAGTTTTTTCGTTCTTGAAACATACTTTAAGCCTTTATTTCTCAACTCTAAGCTTAGAAGTTTTATGAGCTTATTCGAGTTTTCGAAAACTGTTTTTTGAAATTATTGTTAACAAAAACCATTGTTTAATATAATTTTCGTGACAAGCATTTTTCAAATGTTTGTTGACTTTGATCATTACATCAAAAATGCATTTATGCAGACAATGTTTACATTATTTAAACTAAAAATGGTACGAAATAATCGTCGACACTTACAGCTTTATCATTTGTGGGTTGTTATCTTATTTTCTTTGTTTTAAAGTATAAAGGTTACAAATCAGATGTTTGGTTAAAGTATTAAAACAGAATAAACAGTAGTAGCTTTGATATTGGTTTTAGTCTGTTGGTGCTGTAGGTTCGTTGCAACTTGTTTTACCCACAACTTCATAATATTTTCAAACATGGTGGTTTGAGCAGTCGGTTAGTTTTAGTTTCAATGAGATGTATCATTTAATAAAAACATGTTTTCAACCGGTGGCAGCGAAAAATATACAGAAAAATTGAATTTCTCTTTAAATTTTATATCGTCATATGGATGGTGTGGGGTGTATGTGAAGTTATCGGCACAGGTAGGTTTTTTCCAATTTTAAATATTTTCACTTTTTGCTATTGTTTAGTGCATTCGACGACTGCACCACAGGGCCATGGGGGCTATCGCCCCTTCCCTTCACTGTGGGCCGGCGGGGGAATAGGCAAGACGTGTGCTCCATTCATGTGGCAAGGGGAAAACGGTGTCCCTGTTAATTTTTCCTTTTCAACGCGTAGAATCTAATAAGATTAATCACTTTTGCCCCGAGCCTTTGATGGAAAGACCGGTTGTGACACTCCCAAAAATACTTGAGTCCCCATTTCCCAGCCATTTTCGCGTGCAGGGGTGGGTCACTGGCTTAGTAAGAATCCTTTCAAACAACTATATTCTAAAAGAAATTGAATTTGCTGCCAAGGTATATAAGGCGCAGCCATGGCGGCTCAGCGCCACAGGGGTAAGGGTTGCACTTGCCTCTAAGGTTTAATAAAGAATACACACATGCTTGAATTACATGTATAAATAAAGGATGGTCATTGTTTTCCCTACGCCCTCGTCATGTTTTGCCCCTCCCACTAAAATCTCTTACAGCCGCCAATATGGATGAGCTCAACACACAATATCTTATAATGATCAGAATGGAATGTCATGAAGTTTATGAACAACTCAGTGCATGAGATTTAAAGCAAAAGTATCGTCCCATAATTAGATGCAGAAGCGAACGCCGCCGTGATTGTAACGTCACTTCCGGTTTTTGATTTTCCTTATTAATAGCAAGAAATTTGCGATGTTATCTGTTGCTATTAATAAGGAAAATCAAGAGATAACATCGCAAATTTCTTGCTATTAATAAGGAAAATCAAAAACCGGAAGTGACGTTACAATCACGGCGGCGTTCGCTTCTGCATCTAATTATGGGACGATACTTTTGCTTTAAAATCTCATGCACTGAGTTGTTTGCGATGTTATCATCTACCTCCTGTGGTGTAGCGGTTATCATACCTGTCTACAGACCACGAGGCCCCGGGTTCAATCCTGGGGTGGGTAGACACGCCAGTGCACCACAACTGGTTATCAAAGGCCGTGGACATTGACTTGGTTGTCGATGTTATGTCTGTCCGTACGTCGTACCTGTGTTCTCGTCCGGGTCGTATTAAGCGTTTCGTGAAAGCATTTGTACTATCATAACCGAATACGCAAGCGACGACCCCGTCATTGTAATTGTGTGTTCAACTCTCTCTCTCTCTCTCTCTCTCGATGTTATCAATCTACCTACTGTGGTGTAGCGGTTATCATACCTGTTTACAGACCACGAGGCCCCGGGTTCAATCCTGGGGTGGGTAGACACGCCAGTGCACCACAACTGGTTATCAAAGGCCGCACATTTACTTGGTTGTCGATGTTATGTCTGTCCGTACGTCGTACCTGTGTTCTCCTCCGGGTCATATTAAGCGTTTCGTGATAGCATTTGTACTATCATAACCGAATACGCAGGCGACGACCCCGTCATTGTAATTGTGTGTTCAACTCTCTCTCTCTCGCGATGTTATCAATCACACATTCGCCGGACCAGACATAGGAGCATATAGGCCAGTAGGCCCTATGTGTGAATGAAAATTTTTCGCGTTTTTCAATAACAATTGAAAAACGGAAGTGACATTACCAGCTCGGCGGCGTTCACTTCTTACTTTATTATGAGACAATACTTTCCATTTAATATGAAAATTATGAAAAATGGTGGACGATTTGCTGGTATATAAATTACCACACGTTTTATACTAAAATACGATGCTTTTGAAAGCCTATATACAATTAAGTGAAGACGCATCAAATAGACTATTTCTTCAAAGTAAAGCCATTGAATTTGTTATCTTCTGCCCAAATATTTAAAAGGGGACCATGGTATTCTGGTGAAGAGTTTTTGGATTTTCGTATTATTCCAACAAAATATCACCAACTATACACAAGAAGGACAATCTTATCAATGCAATAAATGAAAAACAAAACCGAATTGTGAATAGCATAAAGATTTGGGATTCGCATTCATTTATCAAATTTTAAGCAGTTACTTAAACATTCAAACATTGATGAGTTAAACTAACGATGTACTGTCCGCACACCTTCAGCATTTTCTTTTGTCGTTTAACAGTTTAATATAACGAAATATTTCTTGTAATTATTTTGCTTTAACCGCTACTCGAATCTGTCACAGGGCAATAGCAATCGGGCTGGAGGAAATAAGTTTCCAATAATTCACATAATCATATATTATATCATTATTATCATCAGATCATTACAAAAAGATGTCTTTATTTTGTATCATTCATACATTCCGTATAGCCCTAAATTCACCAAATATGCTTCTCTCTTCAAGATATATGGACTGGTATTACCAACTTAATATAATTGTAAGATAACAGGCTAATAACCATGAAAAGAGCAAAAAATG
>JAIGNY010002186.1:460000-615000 GCA_020152595.1 Chiridota heheva
ATTTTGATACTTTTTTTTCGGCCTTTCGTTTCATAAGTACATATTTGTATATCGTGGCTTCTTGAAGTTGGCTTATAGCCATTCCATAGGACAAGCAAGACTTATCGGTTCAATTGTTTATTTTTCAGTGAAAAGGTTATTATATTCATATTAGCTTATCTTATCGTGCTACTGTTCGATCATATTCATATTTATTTGTGTATTAAGTCATTGACTTTTCAGAGGGCACGAAGTACACCAGTGTTAAAGATCACAATTATTTGAAACTCAGTGTTAAAGGGGTTTATTTACATGATACAAAAATCACGTTTTAGATATGACCATTAAACGGGCATTCTTTAATTGTTGCGCCGGGATTTCGGGCGAAGAGGACAGAGGTACAGGCCTAGTTGCAAATTAGTGCGTCGTGTACGTTTTGATCAATCAACGTCGATACTCGGAACGTCGCAAAGTGCAAACATTTCTTGAAAAAGGAAAAGGAACGGCATTAATAAAACGGGAATGGTATCAAACAGACGGAGCATTTGGAACAAACTATAGCATAGGCCTACACAAAAATGACTGGAGTTAAAGTCAACGCGACGACACTGAAGTAGTCAGGTAGTTAAGTGCTTAACAACAATTAGTAAGCGGGAGATTTGTGAAATTCACGCGTCCGCGCTGGTGATGCAAATGCCCTTCTTTTCTTAGTTAATACCAATATGCTAAACACATTAAAGTTTATTGGCAGTGCCGAGGAGTTCCAAAATCGCTGACGCAGAGAATGAGCCAGTAATGTCACTTCCTGTAATGTGGATTTCTACAACCAGCCATTTTATAAAAAATACAAGATAATTCAGTTGAATATACCTTCTGGAACAAGAGCTTTATATACCTTCTGTGTCCATTATTCATGGTCCAGCAGCGGAATTAAGATCCATGTAGAATATGAAAAAAATATTGTGGAAATACCCCAATTTGACAGAGGTAACGACATAAACTGTATGATGGCAAAACAAAAGGCGTAAAGGAAAATAAAGACTATATCCCTTTAATGACGCAATCGTTTTTATCACATACCACAAACAGCGCTCCAACAATAAACCTCAACCAAACACCTGAGATATCTATGATGGGCAACCCATGCTGAATTGAAACGTGTTCTTAATAAAACTGATAAGGAAATTATTGTCTCTTGATTAAAACTTAAAACATAAACATTGCATAATTGCTAGGAGCCAAGGGTGATCACCCGTTGTATGAGAGACACTTATTATGACAAAAAATACAAAATGATTTGACTAATGCTCCTACCAGTCAGGGGCGTAACTAGACTTCGAGCCCACGAGGGGTGTAAGACAAATTTACCCCACGAAAATTTGCATTTTCCCGACTAAAAAACGATATTCATGTGTATATACAATCACATATTATAGAGCACTTAGGAACAGCCTCCCCACATGGCGTCGCGTGAGATTTTGACTAATTGGGGCACAATACTGAAGTGCCAAACATGCACTACGTAACATTGTATGCCCGTTAACGGCCTCCTGGCGAGGTCTATATGGGCGACGCCTTGGCTGGGGTCCAGGGGGAAGCCCCCCGAAGCTCCAAACATTTCTTGTTTTTGAATTTTTGATGCTCCAAAATGGCAGAAAATCAACACAAAGTTCGATAATTTGATTAATGAATAGAAGACAATTTTAAATTATAATTCTAAAATCTACTCAGATAATCATTTGGGTTACCATTTCTAAACAGGAAGAAGGGAAATTTTCCCTGCAAATTAAGAAAACTCGGGCGAAATTGTGTGATCAGTGGCGTAGCTAGCAATGAAAAAGTGAGGGGGTCCGAAAAGGTCCTATACCACCCTTCCATAACAAAGTGCTCAAATTTAACCCACTTCTGAGGGCAATTTTGTATTTTAAAGCAAAAAAGATATGAAACAATCGATTATCTCAATTTTTGAAAATGTCCTCGAAAAAGTAGAGGGCCCGACCTCTCTCCCCCTACACCCCAGCCCCCGTGGCTACGCCACTGCCCACAATGGATTAAAATCAAGACAAATTTCGAAATTGTAAGAGATGAAAAAAAGAGAATTTCAAATTATAATATTAATATCTACTCGGATAAAAACAGGCAAAGGAGAAAGTTCCCCCCAAAATAGAGAAAATTCGGGCAAAAGCTGCAAAGTGTGGGTTCATGGGCGAAGCCTCGGAAGCTTTGGTCCAGGGGCGAATCCCCGGACGCTCTGCAGAATTGTTTGATTTTGATGCCCCACAACGGTTTACAATTAACACAAATTTCCTTAATGTAAGTAATGAAAAGAAGACAATTTCAAATTCTTATGTTAATATCTACTCGAATAATATTTCTAAACAGGCAGAGGAGAAATTTCCTTTGAAAATTGAGAAAATTCGGGCAAAATTGTGGGATTAATGGGCGAAGCCTTGGAAGGGGTCCAGGGGCGAGGCCTCGGATGCTCTGAAGATTTCTTATTTTTGATGCCCGAAAACTTGAAGGATTTAAAATTAACAAAAAGTAAGTGATGAAGAGAACAATTAACCCAAATTCGAATGTTAAAATATTTATATAGATAAGTGGATAAGCATTTGGGTTACCATTTCTAGGCAGGCATAGGACAGTAGGAGAAATTTTCTCTAAAACTGAGAAATTTCTGGCAAAATTGTGGGGTTCATGGATGAAGCCCTGTTCAGAACTGCTGAAGTTTTATTGTTTTTTTATCAAACCCCAAAATGTCTAAAAATCAACACAAACTTATGAACGGTTCGCAAAATTCAAGTAATGATAAGAAGACAATTTGAAATTTTCATTTTTATATCTACTTAAATAAGCATTGTATCAGTCTACTTCACGCTCCCGATCAGGAGATCTCCTGATCAAGAAATTTCTTGTCATTATAACCCACAATGCATCTTTCCAAATTCAAATCTCTGTAAAAAAAAAATACATAACGGTAAAATAGGTTCTAGTCAAAGGTAAAAAAAATGCATGAGAAATATTCAAATTTTATTGGTGTAACAAAACGATGAAATTATTTTCTCCATTATCACCACCGCAAATTTGACTTTTCACCAGGAATTTTAACGTAGTCTTTACAAATTAATTTCAATATTTTTTGAAGAGCAGATTTCAACATTTTAATCACCAGCAAAAGTTCAAATTATTCAGAAATATTAATTCCAATATCATTTCCAAAGTATACAACTTCAGATTTACAGATTTTGACAAGTAAAAGGAAATTAACGGTTGAAATTATTAGCAACAATTTAATTTATGGTAACTGCGCATGTCTTGTCTCGATCTCCCAATCGGGAGAACTCCAGATCGGGAGCGTGGACTGGACTGTTATATAGGGTAACCATTTCTGAACAGGCAGAGGAAAGATTCCTCATGAAAACTGAGAAAATTTGGGCAAAATTGTGCAGGGGTTCATAGGTGAAACCATGGTCTAAAAATTTGCTTTTCATGCCCTAAAATCGTCACAAACAAAAATATTAAGTTCCAAAATGTAATTCTAATGTTAGAGATCCGATAAGCATTTGGGTTACCATTTATAAACAAGCAGACGAGAAATTTTCCCTGTACATTAAGAAAATTCGGGCAAAATTGCGAGGCTCAAGCAGTCGAGGATGAAGTCTTGGGCTGAAGATTTTTTTTGCTTAAAATCACCACCAAAATTTGAAATATAAGTGCGCCAGAGCACCACAACTGGTTATTAAAGGCCGTGGACATTGACTTGGCTGTCGATGTTATGTCTGTCCGTACGTCGTACCTGTGTTCTCGTCCGGGTCGTATTAAGCGTTTCGTGATAGCATTTGTACTATCATAACTGAATACGCAGGCGACGACCCTGTTATTGTAATTGTGTGTTCAACTCTCTCGAAATATAAGTAATGAAAAGAAGAAAGTAATTTAATGTTAAAATCTACTCAGATAAGCATTTGGGTTCAAGTCACCTTTTCTAAACAGGCAGAGGAAAAATTTGGCCACAATTGTTGGGTTGATGGTTTAATAGGGTCCAAGGGGTGAAGCCCATGGAAGATTTTTAATGTCCAAAAATGACCCATGGTCATCAGGGCTCTCGACTTTAAACGTGTGTAAGCGGGTATGTATTTTTGGTGCCAGCTCACTGGTCCGAAGGTGACAGCCCACTGGTCCGAAGGCCCAATAGTTCGAAGGTTCAATAGTCTGAAAAAAAGGCCCACTAGTCCAAAGTTTCGATAGTCCGAAGGTTCGATAGTCTGAAGGACAAATACTTCGAAGGTAAGATAGTCCGAAGGCCCAATAGTCTTTTGGACTATTAAACATTCATACTATTGGGCCTTTAATTCGAACTATTAAACCTTTGGGCCTCCGGATCAGTGGAAGGACACCACATCTGTCGTATATACGCCCCCCACAGGTACCCCACCGTCCCAATCAGCATCATGCTGAGTCGAGTTGATTATGATACCTACACGATTCAGGCATGATTGAGATTTTATCTCTAATTTAAACAGAACATCCAGACACCCAACATATTAAATCTCTGCCCGACTTAGTGCCCAAGTATGATGTTGTCAGCATGATGCCGAGTCAGGAGGACATGATTTTGATATAACGATTCGGTCATTATTGAGATGTATCTCCGATTAACGCAGTACATCTGACATGTTACATCTCTGCCTGACTTACTGCCCAAGTATGATGTTGTCAGCATCATGATGCGGAGTTGGGAGGACATGATTCTGATAACTAGATTCTAGAATCATGTCCTTCCGACTTATTATGCAATCATGGACAAAAGTCTTGACCCTTCTACCTGTCTACACTGTATTTTCTTTCAGCCCTAATCGACAGATATTACTATCACCATTTCTCAGACAATCATGGACAAAAGTCTTGACCCTTTCTACCCCGTTTCAATGTTGGAACATGACTTTGGTCTGCAAGTTTTAACATTAACTTCTAACATTGCAGTGGGGTACAAGGGGTTAAGAAAAAGGGTCCAATACTGTTGTCCATGATTGTAGCATCGTCGGGAGTACATGATTCGGACATAACAATTCATGCATGATTGACTGGTTGAGATGGTCTCCAATTTAAACAGTACCCCCGACATTTTACATCTCCAGCTGTCTGACTTAGTGCCCAAGTATGATGTTGTCAGCATCGTGTGCCAAATTGGCAGGTCAACGATCAGGATGTGATAAGATCGGTTTTTGGCCAACTGAGGGAAAGGGAGGAGGGAGGGGGGAGGTCTGTCCGTACGACCATAAAGTTAATTGAAAAAAACATTTTCAAAAGTATTTCATCTTTTTTCGAAAAAACAAAACATTAAGATATAACCATACTAATTTTCCTATAATTTTGTTTCAATACCATGGGCCATTTTTTTGCCTGACGGAACTTTTTTTCTAGGGGGATAGTTACACCCCTGCTACCAGTGCATATACCTATTTGATAATTTTGACTTCTGGCTCAAATGACCATTTTGCATGCTTTCACTAACTGTCATTGGACATCTCTGACTCAACCTTTCCCTGAATATTTAGGGGAGGGGTTGCGATCCCAGGTTACACCAGGGAAGTTCGAAGGACACTTTCCTGCTTACACCACACAATGACATTTGTTTCTTGTTGGTCTCTCCCACTGGACAACTGATTCAAGCAGTCATTTAATGTTAATTTTATTGACCAAGAAAGTGAATTCAAGCCATGTCTGAAGGGAGCAATCGAAAATCCTTCCCAGCTATGGTTCATAAATAGGTATATATCTACAATTTGTGCATTGATTTTCAGTGCATGAACATAGAACAGTGCAAGAAAAAGTATTCTCCCATAAAAACCAGTCCACATTATTATCTTGATCAGCTGATATGATGTAGTTCACTGAGGCCAGCTTATTCGTTTTTACCACATTCAAATAAAATATATCTTATGCATGTTCAAAACAATTTAAACCTGCTGCATTTCTTTTTCAAGTTAACATGGACACGCACTGTGGCAAAGTGATCAGCAACAAAGGTGACATCATTAGATCACAAAGTTCATCGACCTATAAACTGGACCAGACATGTAAGCTGATTTTCTTGGCTCCAGATCTGGCTAAGCGGATCCATCTACATGTGAGTATCACTAATATGTCGACATTTTGCAATTCCTAACATGAATAAATTATGGTAAAGCATGTTCATCTGATCAAGAGGACAAGAAACAAGAACAATAATGGTGAGGAACAGTCTGATTCCGTTATCTCCACCGTCAAGGAGATATTCAATTATGATGCTCTGACAGCTTTTTCTGTCCAAACTATTGGTATGAGACAAAGTGAAATCAGAGTCTCACATTCCTCAGAGGTGTTTGAAGTACTTTGTAAATTTTGTGGCTCTTGACCATTGGTTATCTTTGTACACTTGTAAGACGAAACTTAAAACCAACCTGTTAAATAAAATGTGCAGATAAATACATTTTTTTACATGTAAATAAATTCTATTTTGTTCAATTCCTTTCCTATTTTGTGTATGGAGGATGGGGAGGTGGCAGGGGGAGGAGAAGAGAATCACCCAATTACTCTGTGGTAATTTCTTTAACAGTTTAAGTCAGAAATAAAAAAAAAAAAATTCTGGAACACATTTATGGATGCAAAATTATATGTAATACACTGAAAATGGCCAAAATACAAAACTTAGAGCTTCTTTTATATATTCTTTGATCTAAACCGTGTTAAAAATCAAAAATTAAATCTTAATTTTCATTAGACTGATCCACAATTGGTAACATATAAGTGGTACCTTCCTTATTAAGTAGACTTTCTACACCACACATTAATGTTACTAAGCTAATCTATGTAAAAATCAACTATATATGCAAAATTATGCAATTTGTGAATATGTGCATTGGGAAAAATTACATACAAATCTCAATCTTTGCTTGCTAATCACGGCTATAATTCTCATCCATGAAGTTCCATGGAATGAAGTTCAAGTTGTCAAAGCCACCCCCCCCCCTTCCCCCGCTTCCCAAACTGAAGCTTAATATTTGATCAAGATGCACATCCAATATTCAAGCATTCTAAGAAACAAGAATGCGCTGACGTGACGCAGACAAACCCAAATGTTATGACAATCATTTCCAGTGCTTAATGCGAGTATAACAACATTCAGCTGGACTGGAACATTCATGTCACATTCCTAACATTTAGACAGTCCCTCCCCATTATCAAATAATTGTTTGGCTATGTTACTGATGTACACCCCTTGCAAATTATAAATCAAACACTCTTATTGGACTCACACTAAGATAACATTCAGTTCTATTATATATACTTAAAAAATCTTGAGTCCCATGATGTTGTTTGTTATCAATTGTTCCGTAAACTGATTCTTTCAACTCTACACCACATTTCACACTTGTCTAATTGCATATTAACATGACGTCAGGTTTAATCATCATAAACCCAGATCGTCAACACTTGGAGAATGGGTCCTGACTGCGATGTCTGCATCTGTGTTGTTTCAACACTAAACATCCCTGATGAAAAATTCATGCTCTAATCCTAATATCATTCTACATTGAGAGGCATTCTTATGTGCAAGCAAAGATGTTTGCTATAAATGGCGCTACTGTAGATTATAAAACAAAATGAATTTTTTTTTTAATCTGTATGGGCTAAGAACTTCAAAGAACAAGTGATATTTTTAATCTGTATGGGCTAAGAACTTTAAAGACCAAGTGATACCTACAAGCAAAGTCATCTAGATTGTTAAAACATCTTTTGAAAAAATTGAAATAGTAACAAAATCCCATCAACATATATTGAACCTTTACCAATCATCACTGATTCTAGAATTTTCAGAAAATATTTCAATTTGAGATGAAATCACTATCCATTTGCATTTATAAACCCTCCATTTTAAATTCTTGGTCAAAACAATCTGAAAGGGTATGGCTGACCCAGGCTAGGATCTGTCTGAGATAATTTATGTGCCAAATTATGACTTTGATTCAAAATATTTTCTAGAAATTATCAATAGCTTTATTTAAAAACACAAAGACAATTTGTAGAAGTACCATAGAACTTAATTAAGGCAGAATGCTGAGCTCCCAACAACTAACGTGATAGTGAGTAAAGCATAAATAGGGATCTTATTGAGTATGTACACATAACGACTGCACTCTCCTGTACTCGTTACATGAATTGGGATCTTATTGAGTATGTACACATAACGACTGCACTCTCCTGTACTCGTAACATGAATTGGGATCTTATTAAGTATGTACACATAACGACTACACTCTCCTGTACTCGTAAGTTTACGGAAAGCTACCAAACATTGTTGTTTCTTTTTCCATTCAACACAGCATAAGCTACTGAGTAGAAAGGTCAAAATTCTACAAGTCAAAAAGTATAATCCTAATTCCTACCAGATTTTTTACTTTTTATATTCATGTTTTTTGCAATCAAACGTGTCTCCAAAACAACCTTGGCAACCAAACCAGACGATCTACGATGTTGCAGCTAAGAATGGCAACCTATATGCTTCACCTTAGGAGCTCTTCATATAATATGTACGCAAATGGTAGGGATAGTTTTTGAAGCATACTGGACGAGTATAGGAGAGGGCAGTCATTGTGTGTACATACTCAATAAGATCCCAATTCATGTTACAAGTACAGGAGAGTGTAATCATTATGTGTACATACTCAATAAGATCCCAATTCATGTTACGAGTACAGGAGAGTGTAGTCGTTATGTGTACATACTCAATAAGATCCCAATTCATGTTACGAGTACAGGAGAGTGTAGTCGTTATGTGTTCATACTCAATAAGATCCCAATTCATGTTACGAGTACAGGAGAGTGTAGTCGTTATGTGTACATACTCAATAAGATCCCAATTCATGTTACGAGTACAGGAGAGTGCAGTCGTTATGTGTACATACTCAATAAGATCCCTATTTAGGTTACGAGTACAGGAGAGTGTAGTCGTTATGTGTACATACTTAATAAGATCCCAATTCATGTTACGAGTACAGGAGAGTGCAGTCGTTATGTGTACATACTCAATAAGATCCCAATTCATGTAACGAGTACAGGAGAGTGCAGTCGTTATGTGTACATACTCAATAAGATCCCTATTTATGTTTGAAAATGTCATCCCTTCCTCTCTAGTGATATTGTTTGAACATTAGAATACTTTGAATACTACTTATTCTTAAATGTGTTCAATCTTGAACAAATATATTATTTTGTTAGTCTATCCAGGGTCGGATTTCGACATGTGGAGGTCCATGGGCAAATTCAGGAATGAAGGCCCACACTACTTTAATGACCGCCGTCCTAGGGTAGGGGTCTAAGGAGAGGGGGTGTACCACTTAAGGTGCAGTATTTTGTGGTTTTTGAAGTAAATTTATGTTCAAGAATTTTTATTTTGCAAGCCTGTTTGCCTGCCCAATTTTCAGTACAAATGAACAGGTTGCTACCACTCCTACCACTGCAAATTAACAGGTTACTACCACATTTTTCCCTTACAATTTTTTTCATGGAATATGTGGAGGCCCCTGGTTGTGGAGGCCCATAGGCAACTGCCCACGTTTCCCATTGCTAAATCTGGCCCCGAGTCTATCTGCATCTTCAACTTCCCTCCATAAACATGTAGACCCACTCAAATATTGTAGTGTTCCTATATCTTCAACTTCCCTCCATAAACATGTAGACCCACTCAAATGCTAGAGCGTGTTTTAGATAGAGTCTGTTTGTTTTACGTGTGTTGTGACTGAGCTGTGTGAAGATCAGATGCATGAAATACTCAACATGCAAAGCTCTGCCCTGCAAATTGGCTCCCACTTGAGGAGTTAAGAGTCACGTGATAATATCCCTCTATTAAGCTAGACTTTTACTTTATCATATATATGCGTATAAAGGAGAGAGTCGATGCTAATGCCTACAGGGGAATATCAGTTTTGATGCTTACGCAAGTCTTTGATGGATATTTTCTTTAAAAAGTATATCATCTGGATGCTCCTATCCTTTCATCATCTTGTTTTCAGATCACTGATATGCACATCCCATCTGATGCCAACTGCTCTACCAGCTACCTTGAAGTAGACTCAGGAGTCCGATTGTGTAACACGATTAAATCACCGCTTTCTTTTACCTCGGACGGTAAAATTTTTAATCTCAACTTTGTGACGAAGGGTGACATTCGAGGTAGAGGTTTCTCTGCATCGTTTGCAGCAATTTATCCATCAGGTGCGTATAGCGACCTTCTGTGAATCAACAATAAGATAATCAGTAAAATCAGAAACAATTGTTCACCTGCTTGCCTTACAAGACAAGCAAAAAAACAACAAATGTGGAGAGTAAAAATCTTGTTTTGGTATTCATGATATTGTTTTATTTCAGGTAACATACTAACAATACTATACTGTCTTATGTTTTTTTTCTCTACTAAAAATGCCCCTTGTCCTCCACACACACTAAGTGGTATTTACATTATAAATCCAAAATATAAATCAAAATTTGGCCGTTAGCCGTCAACTTTGAGATGTCTTGCTATGTTTTTTGAGTATGTAGGATCATGAAGTCAGGCCCAGGAAAAGGGCACCACAGAGGCATACAAGTAGCACAATCATTTTCAAATTTTAGTTAAAAGTGTTGGAGAGTGACTTTTTATTTTCCCAACCCTGATCAGCAATAATCTCATCTTTATCCAAATCTAAGTTGTAGTCAGGAATGTCGGAAGGAACTCATGGCAAGGAGCGAGGAGGGGGCAGAAAATCAAGTGACGGCACTTTTTTACAGTATTTGAGGGGCACTTTTCATTTAAGAAAAGGGGAACTTTTGTCAGTTTTAGAAAAGTGGGGGAGCATGTGCTTCCCGATTCCTACATATCTGATTTTGTGATTCACCACCCCCCCTACCCCACTTTTGAAAATTACTGCTCAAATAATTACTGGCCCCCTCTCACCACAGGGCCTCTGGTAAGTGACATGTTTTAATTGTGTCACATAAATACTAAATGTATGTTACAACTTCTATGTACTATGTAGGATTTGTGAGTGTACAGATTTCTATTTGTTCTCAAGCTTCAAGAATAACCTAGAATAATTTAATATAAACTGGAAAAGGAACCTCATACCCCAGTCCGCCCTCAACTTTCAAAAGGGCACCTCCTGCCCTCCTTACTCTCTACTACTCATTCACAACAAAACTAGGAATGACATCACAGATGGGCAAAGAGGCTCGAAGCATTACACTAAGGCACCTTCGACTTGATTCCGATTCATAATTCATTTACGTACCACATGCTCCTTTTACTCTTTCAAACATTCACTCAAAACTTACCTTTTTAGGGAAAGCTATGTCTTATGATGTCCTTTAATTCCTGTGTTTTTTTGCCATTTTATACTGCTTTCTTATGTGAATAGCCCTTTATCTTCATAACTATCATGTTTACAGTGATCTTTAATTTCAATGTTTTGATTAATCATCTCTCAGTATTTTATTTTTACTGCTCTTATTGACCAGTGGTGTTTTAGTTTTAAATTTGTTTGCTTTTTACCCATAGCGCATAGCATCTATTTTAGAACAATCAGTATTACTCTTATTATAACATTTTTGCATATTCTTACCTATCTATCTTATTTCAACATTTCTTTATGTCCATGTATATGGTGTTTATTATGTAATGCACTTAGAGCTTTTTAAGATCAAGCACACTATAAATGTATAATAATAATAATAAAATAATAAGTGCAAGTCAAATTTAAACAAAATAAAAAGAAAAGGTGTCAATCTGAAATAGCATCTTGACCACAACACTATTCCTCTCAAATCAAATTTTGCATGTGATGATTGATAAGAATATTCAGCTCATTAGAAAGTGTATACCAGCAGAATTTTGGAATTTGGATATATATCCACGTGCACACAAATACATACAATGAATGATATACAGCACATATACCAGCAATGCAGCTTTTCCAGGCAAGAAAAGTCATCATTTTCTGTATGGATTGTCCCCAACTCCACACAATTTTGATAACAAAGCCCACTGATAAGTTGTTGACTGTTTGCAGCACAGGTCAAACTTCATTTTTAGTCTAAACTGTGCAAATGTTGAGTATTATCAGAAATCTCAAAAATGAGCATAATTTTTAATTAACCAATCACAAGCAAGGATTTTTCCAACGTATTTATGAATTGTGATTTTCTGATGCAAATATGAGGTTTACTCAAGTTAAATCATTTCACTTGTGTGATTTATTTGCTGTAGACTACTGCAGATTTGTCTTGTCAAGCAAAATGGCCACCATATTTCAAAATGGCCCACCATGTTGGTCATGGGAGAAATCTGTGATGGACCTATGTCTGAAAATATTCTAAGGAACTACCCATAATGTGTGTGGCAAGTTTCATAATTGTATCATGAGAACAGTGGCGTCAATAAACCCTTTTGATTGGTGGAGGGGTGGGGGAGAAGGGAGGGGTGGGGGAGAGGGAGGGGTGTACAATTTCAAATTTACGGACGAAAGAGTTTGAGGCTACCGACAAAAATACATTCCACAATCAGGGCCCCCATGACGTTAAAAATTTTGAAAAGCAAAAAAGAGAGAGAGAGTTGAACACACAATTACAATGGCAGGGTCATCGCCTGCGTATTCGGTTATGATAGTACAAATGCGAAAAGCTTAATACGACCTGGACGAGAACACAGGTACGACGTACGGACAGACATAACATCAACAACCAAGTCAATGTCCACGGCCTTTGATAACCAGATGTGGTACACTGGCTTGCCTACCCAACCCAGGCTTGAACCCAGGGCCTCGTGGTCTGTAGACAGGTATGATAACCGCTACACCACAGTAGGTAGATTACCAAATCGCAGAACAAGTGCCATTATATTTATTTTTTCAATCTGTTTGGTAAAGTTTTCATCGTCTTTTATGGAAGTTTTACCGACACGGACCTTGATTTACCAACAGGTCTTTAATTTTACCAACAGCTTTACCAGTGTAACACTCCCTCCCCAGTATTTACATAAGAAGTACAATTTTATGTCTTTTGAACTAAATAGAGATCTAACAATGGACGTGTCATCAGAAACTCATCCATTTTGATTTTACTTGCTAATATAATCCCTTCAAAGTGTACTAGACAGTTAGTTTACTTATATGTCAATCTGATTTTGTAGAAATAAACAAAACATATCTGTTTGCATATCTCCTTCTGCTGTTCAGCAGACTTTCAGTGTTAAAAATGTGAAATGTGATTGTTATTGAACAAATATTGGCTCCTATAAATCTGCCGAAAAAATGTAAGTTTATATAGAACAGGCTTTAACTTGTGGAAAAGATTGGTTTCATTTCTAGAATTGAGACCTATCAAATTTTCAATAATTTTAATATCCTGCAGATCTAATTACTTTAAAGCAGCACCAAATCTCTTATTGAACACAATCTTTCTTCAAAATCAGCCACTAAATGCTTATTAGGGCATGACTATATTTCATCAAATCTTAGTAACAGTGGTAAACTGATCTTGAAAGTATTCTTTGTTTGTTGATGTTTAACGGCACTGCGACAGTCAAATGTGCCAGGAGGGTGTTTAAAATTCATGGTGCAAGAGGAAAGAGAGAAACATTTATGGTGCAAGAGGAAAGAGAGAAAGAAGAATAGATTGAATTTTGATAGAGGAGTAAAGAGGGTAGAGAGAAGGAGAGGGGATAGAGACGATATTAAATATATACAAATTGAAATAAACAGAACCAAAAGGTTTTGTCGTTTTGATGGTGTTTTTCATATGTTGATTGATTTGCAAGTTTTGTATTAACTGTCATGTCATTGCATATCATTAATATTTGTTCCAAGATATCTATTCATTCATAAGCCATGACCACCATGCATGATGCAGATCAATAAAATAGACATTCCTATTGACAACACTAGCATGTGTACAAGAATTAACAACATTATCATAGCAAGTATAATGCAAAACAGACATACGGGTTGCTCATGTATCATATTTCAAGAATTTTAGGTTAAGCCCCACCTACTCATTAATATGCATGGTATCACCACCAAAATTGATAAGACACATCCACAGACCATGGGCTATCTGTGTATCACATATAACTTGAAACCAGTTTATAATTCTTTAGATACCGTGATTGCAAGCTTTTTTCAGCAAAATCATAGTAAGTCTCACCCACTATGCATACTAATGAAATTCAACATTTTTATACCATGAACATGTACACATTAGCAAACATCATAAGTGTAACAAAAATGAAACATAAGATATATGTGGTTGTTATAATATGAGCATTTCAACATTTTAACATTAAGCCCCACCTACTCATTAATATGCATCACATTGCCACCAAAATCAATAGAAGACTTCTATGAACCATGACCATGAGCAATCTGTGTATAACATATGATTTGAATCCAGTTTATCGTTCTTTAGATATCGTGTTTACAAGCTCTTTTCAGCAAAATCATATTAAGCCCCGCCCACTATGCATATTAATGAAATTCAAGGTTTTCATACCATGGACATGTACACACTAGCTAACATCATAGCTGTACCAAATATGAAAAAAAACAGATATGTGGTTGCAAAAATAAGAGCATTTTAAAGTTTTTTACATCAAGCCTACCATTAATATGCATGACATCACCATCAAAACAATAGGGCACATCTATGGACCATGGGCTGTATGTATCCACCATACCATTCTTGAGATATCATGTTTACGAGCTGGCCATCACATACACACACATACATACACACACACACACACACCCATACATACACACACATGCCATCATGACCGCATAGGTTCCTGATGCTATCGCATCAAAACCAAAAAATGAAGAAAAAAAAAGTGTTGAAAGTATTGAGGCAGAGAATAAAAATATAAAAGTTACATCTTAAACTAGAACATCAATGATGTAGTAGCTCAACATATAATTTGGGGTGGTTACAAGCCTGTTTTTTATATATTTTATTTATTGGTGTGTAGTTAATTCAAGCAGCGCTGGCTTGGGGTTGGTTTGATGTTTATTTTATTGTAAATGCAAGTGGGAGCTGTAATATCAATGTAATGCTAAAACATCAATGATGTAGTAGCTCAATATATGTGTTGGTAGATATAAGACTTTTTTGTTGGTGGGGAGTTAAATTGAGTGGGCTGGGGTTGTTAGGAAAGGAATACAAGTTTAATAAGCAGTGGTGCAACAAAAGGCTGGGAATGCCCAGAAGGGTGGGTAAACCTTACAGGCCCTGGGCAAAATTGATTTGGGTCTAGCCCTGAACAATGACACTGCAATATATTTGTTATGGGACTCAGAAGTGCCATGGGTGTCGGAATGAGCTCTGGCAAGGAGGAAGGTGCAGAAAATCAAGTTTAAGGGCATTTTTGACAGTAATGAAGGGGCACTTTTCATTTAAAAAATGGGCACCCTTGTCGTTTTATGAAATTGGGCAGGAAATGTGCCCCCTGCTCCATGGCTCCTACACACATGGTTTGAGCATAGGTGAGATTTGGGGGAAGAAGGGAGCATTTCCCCACCCTCACTTTTTGTCCAAATGGTTACTTTTATATGGTGATGTGATGTATCTTAGCGTGGTTATGTGATCCTCCCCTCTCCCTCTAAAACACACACTTAGATTGACTTTTCCCACATACGGTCGGCAAATTCCGCCTATGGGTTTGAGATTGGGGAGCCAGGACCAATGTTGACAATTACCCTTCGGGCAAAAAGGTAAAAGGTTTCTTTTGAGAATTGCTCTGAGAAAATTATTGGGGGCAGCCCCCTCCCACCACGGCCCTCGGTGTCGGTGCCTCTGGTAAATGATACGCTTTAATTGTGTCAAATAATTTAAATACTAAATGTATGTTACAATCTCTATGTATAAGGTAATATTAATGAATCACAATTAATGAATCACAATTCATCAGTAATAGCATCCCACAAATACACTTTCAAGTGGCAATCAATATAACAAAATATATAACTAAAACAATTAAAAAAAATTCTTTTAAAGTCCTCTTTCATATAAGATGGACTTACTTGACCCCTGAATTAATCCTATAAGATACCCTCATTGATAACGGTTATTTTATGCATCAGTTGTAACAGGATTTTATCATCTGCACATGAACAAAAGACTCCCTGTAAACAGGAAGTTCTGCCAGGAGATGCATGTGATTTGAAAGGTGTTTTTCATCAGTGACTTATTTACACTTTGGTGATTTACAGACATACTCAATTGTGTTATATGGTTTACATAGCCTATTCAAGGCTATTTTAGGTTAAAGCTTTAGGTAATAAATGCAAATTATAGCCCAAACAAGCTATCAATTATGAATGCTATACCTCAATTTAGCTATAGCATGGATTAATCCCAAAAGGGATATCAAGCTTAATTAGCATATGTGCCATACAGTATTTTAACGCTCCAGCCAATGAAAACATAGTTTGATTTCAATTGGAGATATTCGTGGTATTTCTCAAGCCAATGTTATTATATATGCTTGATTCATTTGGATTGCGCCGAGCAAAATCCGAACAAAAATTGGATTTGGGGCTAGCCTCGCATAAGCTCAAAATCCCCCCTTAAAGGGATGTTGAGCTAACAACTGAGAGCAATTGAACTGATGACATCACAAATTTATACTTCTTGGGCCAGAAAATAGTTTAAAATAAATATCATGGCATGCAAATGCTACTAGGCCTATAGAGGTTGCATCCCTAACAACATGTCTTTGGTGTATCTATTTGCAGGTGGTCGGTCCTGCTGGATGTATGAGTACATGAAATGTTCCAACGGCCTATGTATATCATCAGACTTGGCCTGTGATGGAGTCGACCACTGTGGGGACAATTCAGACGAGAAAGATGGAAAACCATCTTCATGCAAAGGTACGGTCAAGACATAAGCATATGGGACAGGGGAGGAGAGGGGGAATGTCCCCAAATGTTGAAAAAATGGAAGACAAAATCAATAGCTGCATTTAGGTGGCAAAAAAAGGTAGTAGAGAGTGCAAAAGGCATTGAAAAACATCATTCTAATAAATAGTTATTAGGCTGCAACTTAGATTTACCAAAATTTGACAAAAATCAGGCAAACTTTTGAAAAGTAATAAAATCTTATACAGGCCAACCCTTTTATTCCTTTAGAAAATGTTGGGCTTGGAGTTTTGTGGTCTAAGCTAATTTAATAACTGAAGACATGAAGTGAAGGGATAAATGCAAGCTGGGGAGGTATCTCTCCTGCTTATTCATAACAAACTGAAGAATAGCAGGGAGTATAGTCTTGGAAGCACTGCCAAACTGAGACAAGGATATTGCATTACAATCAACATTTAAGTGACCACACACTTCTATTAACAATGCTTGTTTAAAGGAGCACTAGATCAAAAAGTGAGTGCCTTTTTCTTTTTCTTTCTTTTCGAATTTCACAAATATATTATCCACAACAGATTGATAATCTTCATGTCTCCATAGACCACAGATAACGTGAGGCTAAGGTCACATGAATATTCATATTAAGCAGAAAATTGTAATACTGTTGCGTGCCAGAAAAGCATTTGATTTTTTGGGGGACCTCCTAAAAATACACCCTCACTTTTCGGTCCAGTGCTCCTTTAAAGTAGATAAAAGGTCAGAAGGTATACAAAAGTCTAAGGTTTTAAACTTATAGAATCATGTTCTTACTGAACACTTTTGCACTTTTTAGTACCTAAAAATGCCCATTGCAACCTTAATCTGAACTTACCACAAGACGCACTATCAATAACAAACATTGTGTGAGATTGAAAAAGTCAAACTAGAATTTCAGCACTCTGTAGAGTGTATACCTACACTCCCAGTTCATTTCCCATCCCCAGTATAATATACCTCAGAAATCCTAGAACCATCAAATTTTATCCCCAAAGAATCTCTTTTACACTTTTAATCTGTATTGATTATTTGCATTCTAAACACTTTCAGGATTACCTACCTTCTGACTAATTTCTTTTAGAGTTGTATCATTGTTTTTAGTTTAATGCAGGCTAAGCATCTATTGTTTGAGTTTCTTTGAAGGCAAGATTTACATTCCATTGTTTTCCTTTCATGCAAGAAGCCAACTGTTTTTATTTTCTTTGATACCAACAACCACTTGATTTAATATTCTTCGAGTCTAGAAAATTAATTGTTTGGTTTCCTTTCAGGGCATGAATTCCATGTTCAGCACATTCCACTGGAAAATGTCAACCAAGTCTTGACAAAATACACATCCCACCCCTCCATTTCTTTCCTTCCCCTGTTCTTATAAGGACCTCCGTGGCAGTGCGGTATTGCTTTGGCTTTCCAATCTAGTGTCGGATTGGAAATAATTATAAAATTTCCCACTTCTGAATAAGAATTAAGGTGTTGAACATCTTCCCACGAAAAATCGTGACAGAAATAATATTAATGTAGTGAATACATCTTTGTATACTTCACTCTTTCGCGAATAATATACTTTTCATCACACACTAACACGGGGACGTTTTTAGAGCACATACTGTGTTTACTCAAGAAAGATAATTTGGTTTGTTTTTAGATTTGTTTTTTCCTTCCCGTAAATTCCTAATTTAACTGCCGGAACCGTTAATTTTTTCCAGCTCCGTCTAGCGTTCCAGGTTTAATTCCCCCGGTGGGTTTCCAACCAGTACTCCACGACTCGTTAATAAAATGGCTGTGGGCATCTTGACGTAAATATTCCAATGGAGGTCTGTTGGACGGTATAAATCTTGGTAAACCAACCAACTATTATGACCCATATTCTAATCAATTCTTCCATAATTGATAACAAAACCACACACCAAATTTCAAACAGACAAATAAACACAGATGAAAACATAATCTCTGCCAAGTAATATACAATAGGTTTCACAACTACATGCGTTCCAGCTAACAGCCACAGATGGTCTGATGCACAGCTACCTCAATGACAGAAATAATCAATTCCAATCCCTCCAAGTTACTTGAATTTCCATTTAATTATATTTCTAACAATAACACCTACTTCCAAAGGAAATATCATAAACAGTTCAGTTTGGAACACTACTCAAGGACCTTAAAAAAAGCTTGTAGTTAGTGCAAACCTCAAAGAGCCTAAGAAATAGTCTCTAGTTATGTTAGTGGCACTCTGAAAAATACATAGAAGGAGCTTCAATATCATTTTTCCATTTTACTTTGCAGCAAGGGCCCTAAGGTACACAGCTAAGACCAATGGAACTCTCTTTGCCATTGAAGTAGGTTTCATCTGTCTCGCTGGAGCAATATTTCTATTCGTCACTGGAATGATTGTATGGAGATGTTGGCAAGATATTCGTAATCCTTTGGGGAATGATGAACTACCTGCCCCGTCTGCCAAACTTACAAAGCAGTCTTCCATTGTAAACAGTGGGGACAGTCGAGTTCCTCAGGTACTATGAGGCAGAATTCACTGTCAGCGATGCATGAAAATATCAAACAATTACGATCTCTCTCTGGGACCACAAGTGACATCCTGACCAATGGTTCAAAATTTTCTAGTTCAAGTTCTTCCCAAAGCGATTCTGAAATAAAGTCAACTAAGAAAAAGTTGCAATCTCGGTCTTTGATGCCGATTGAAATACAGACTGATGGTAATAGAAAGGGCTCAAGTTCTTCACAAAACAATGTTGACAGCAAAGAGAACCTAGCAAACTTTGATGATGTGTTTTATTCGGAGGATGAAGTGTCCAAGATTAAACTGAAACACAAACTATCAATGACAAATGAAGAGTTTGTAGAAAGTGAAGATACTTTGAATTTGAGAGAAAGACGAAGGCTGAAGATGCAAATGCTAAGTTTACAAGAACATCCAGCAAGTACAAGTGCAATTAACAAACCAACATTTGATATTAATGGTAATACTGAGAAGAGCAGAAGCAAAACAGAACAATACCAGATAGTTGATGACGTTCTTACACCTGTGTGGACAAAGGAAAGTCCTAACGACAGTTCAAATCCACCACCCCCACAGAAAATTGCAAAACGGAAACAGCATACTGGCATGATGAGGCAGGAAAGGATTGAAGAATATGATAAAGCACTGTCAACATTTTATTTTTATAACACCAGTGATGAATCTGATGTTGATAATGAGGATTCAGAGACAGAAATATAAGAGAGAAAGTTTGTTCTTGTAAAAGTCTATCACATTTGAAGGTGAACATATGGAATGGTGAAAAGTTTTTTTAGAAAATGTTTTCCAAAGCAGAAAAATAAAAATGAAACTTCAAGGGGTAAATGTGTAAAGCAGGGATAAAGACTGATGGAGTAAATTGAAGTGACTGGTTATAAAACTAATGAACATATTCTAAGAAAAGATAAGGAAGGAGCAAAACGAAGGTTAATTACAAATCATTTATACTAATCAAGTTTTTTTAATTTAGAAATTAAGTTCCATTATTGTTTTATACATATTCAGTTGTTCTGTAGCTATAAGCCAAAGGTAGCTATAAGCCAAAAGTAGCTATAAGCCAAAGGTAGCTATAAGCCAAAGGTAGCTATAAGCCAAAGGTAGCTATAAGCCAAAGGTAGCTATAAGCCAAAGGTAGCAGCTATAAGCCAAAGGTAGCTATAAGCCAAAGGTAGCTATAAGCCAAAGGTAGCTATAAGCCAAAGGTAGCTATAAGCCAAAAGCCAAAGGTAGCTATAAGCCAAAGGTAGCTATAAGCCAAAGGTAGCTATAAGCCAAAGGTAGCTATAAGCCAAAGGTAGCTATAAGCCAAAGGTGGCTATAAGCCAAAGGTAGCTATAAGCCAAAGGTAGCTATAAGCCAAAGGTAGCTATAAGCCAAAGGTAGCTATAAGCCAAAGGCAGCTATAAGCCAAAGGTAGCTATAAACCAAAGGTAGCTATAAGCCAGAGGTAGCTATAAGCCAAAGGTACCTATAAGCCAAAGGTAGCTATAAGCCAAAGGTAGCTACAAGCCAAAGGTAGCTATAAGCCAAAGGTAGCTGTAAGCCAAAGGTAGCTATAAGCCAAAGGCAGCTATAAGCCAAAGATTTTTCATTTAAAATATCTCCATGAAATACTAGAGTGGAGTGAAGTTTTACTTAGCTATTTTAAGGATCTCCTTGAAATACAGATTCTCCTTAGGGGGAAGATTTTTTTAAATGTTTTTTGATCAACCACTTCAGGGATGTACAGTAGAGGGCACAAACCAAAAGAAAATAAAGAAAAAAAGTCATTTAAAATCTTATCTTATTAATGAGAAATCAAGTTAAAGTTGTCAAAATGTTGTCATCAATAAATTCATCATAAGATTGAAGGTTCCCTCGGCCAACAATGAGGGCTTGTTATTCTGGGATTATAAGAGTTTGGACTTTTCACAGATATAACTCATTAACCTTGAATTTAGTGTACTCCTTCTTGGTCAGATACAACCACTCTCAATACAACATCAAATTTTAGCTGAAGGGTTCAATGCTTTTTGTATTATATATGATGGCTATTGCTTTAATTCTATTCTGGCAGTTGTGCATGAAGACTGGCATGTACATGAAGGGCAAATATGCTGTGTGACACTTGCAACTGTGAATCGCAGAATGCGATCACATAAAGTAAAACTCTGTGCAAGCAATACCCTTACTGTTGGACTGTGTGCTGCGTTTAACCAGGGATTTCTTATTGGGAATAACACATTCTTGTTTATATTAATATTTGATAAAGAGAAGTTTCAGGGGTAGAAATTTCAATTTTTTGCCACTGTTCCATGGAACAGTGTTTTCTCAATTAATACTGTTCTGGATCAAATTTCACTGTTGTGTGTCGGTTATCAGCATTTACATGATGTTGCATCCGGTTGCATACAGTCGTACACATGCAAACAGCTTTGCACTCATATTTGTATTCATGATTAAGTTGTGCTGACAATTGCAGGCCGCAAGGTGGAAAAAGCTTTTTCTTACTGAAAGAAATTATTTTTATGATAATCTTGTTTGACAACATGCATTCATTTTTAGCAGATATCAATATTGATATTTGATGCTACATTCTTGTGAAGAGAACACTGTTCCATTGGAACAGTAATTTTGGAAAATTTACTGTTCCTGCATAAAAAGCACTGTTTTCAAAACAGTGGGAAATTCAACTCCTGACTGCTCTTCCGTTCTATCTAAGAATTCATTCTATATTTGCTGGTTTGCAAATAATCATTGGTTAAATTCATCTGGGAAAATGGCATTGTTATTGATGTAATTTTCTTAAAACAAACATTTATATGGAGCTATTAATTAAAAAGTTGGTCAACTAGTTTTAATTGTAAACATGTAAATTATTCACTAATAACTTTGTCTCTGTAACATAAAAACTTAAATAACTTAAAAGTTCACAAATAGGTCATATTACAGGCATTTGATATCTTAGCATAACTATGCAAATTTCATGATATGAAGATAGATTATATCATATATGTAAGTTGTTCATATTAGATATTCAGACATAAAAGCAATCATACTTGCAAAACGGGTGTCAATGTATGTAATATCCCACACGCAATTTGATGAAATTCATACACAATTTTTTCAAATCATAATGTTAGTGAGTTGTTCACATCTTTGAGGGGAAATGTTGAAAATGTCAAATTATTTACAGATAAAAGGTGATAAGAGATGGCGGCCAAAAAGTGAAGGTGTTAATTTTTGCCAATATAAGTAGATTTTAACCAATAGAAGTCGCATCACACGGTCTGTATTTTTCTGTTGTTGGGGACATAAATGTTCACCCATTTTGCACATGCGAACAAATTTAAAAGTCAATGGGAAAATACATACACAAATTTTCAGGTTGGGATTTAGTAGTATTTGTGATATTCCATACTGCTGGATGCAAGAATGGTATTAGATTTATAGCATAGCATAGCATGGTTTAACATCCCAAAAGCATCCAGTGCTAAACATTATATCAAGATGGCCATGGCCTTTGATAACCAGTTGTGAACTCACTGGTTGCAGACGCACCGGGATACAAACCCGTGACGTGTGGGTGAGAGGACAAAGCGCTAACCACTACACCACGGAGGTCTGTTATCATGAAACTCAAGAAAAATATGACCTCACTTTTTGGCTGCCAGTTCCTTTGGGCAACTTTCTATTTTAATCTTTATCAACATATATCAATTTTCATTAAATTTCTTTAAAATGTGGTGCATATACATAACTTGGTGCATAGATACTCAACTTGGTACCCAACTTTTAGATACACAACTTGGTGCTTAAATACTCAATTTGGTGTTTAGATACTCATGTTCATAAATCTTATTGTAGTTAGAGGTAGAAATAAACTAGAGAAACTATACATCTTGTAGATTAGATACAGGTAAAGTGAAATAAAGAGGCTTTTGTAGTTTGCAAAGAACCCTTGGACATATATGAGAAATAAATGAATTATATATCAACAGAGGAAAAATTATATCTGAAAGTGAAATACATAATTTATGAAAAACTTGATGAGGTCTATTATTTTCTCTTCTTGTCATAAAATATGGCTTTTTAGATACCCTAATTTTTCATACTTGCAAATTTTGAATTTGAAGTTATGAATTTGTTCATGCACATTAAAGTTTGTCTCCTGGAATGTGATTGGATGAAAGTGCAAACACCCATAGTTTGAATTGTACAACAACCTGTGACAAACTGACATTGTGTATATGATCCATCATAGGAGTTTATTCTACTTTTTCCTAAGAAATTAATTATCTCACTGAGTTTCATTCTAGTTTAGATTTTTATCATTTAAAGAAAAGATTGCATATTCCTTTTTTTTCTTTCTTTTAAAAAATGAAAGATGTGTATGAACATTATAAACTTTGAGCTTTCCCTTGCACCTCTTTGCTGGGAAATAATGAACATTATGAACTTAGAGCTTTTTCCCTGGGAGATAATGGACATTTGCACCTCTTTTCTGGGAGATAATGGACATTATGAACTTAAAGCTTTTTGCACCTCTTTGCTGGGAAATAATGAACATTATGAACTTAGAGCTTTTTGCACCTCTTTCTGGGAGATAATGAACATTATGAACTTAGAGCATTCCCTTGCACCTCTTTGCTGGGTGATAATGGACATTATGAACTTTGAGCTCTCCCTTGCACCTCTTTGCTGGGAGATAATGGACATTATAAACTTAGAGCTTTCCCTTGCACCTCTTTGCTGGGTGATAATGGACATTATATGAACTTGAAAGAGCTTTCCTTGCACCCCTTTGCACCTCTTTGCTGGGTGATAATGGACATTATAAACTTAGAGCTTTCCCTTGCACCTCTTTGCTGGGAAATAATGAACATTATGAACTTAGAGCTTTCCCTTGCACCTCTTTTCTGGGAGATAATGGACATTATGAACTTAGAGCTTTCCCTTGCACCTCTTTGCTGGGAGATAATGGACATTATGAACTTAAAGCTTTCCCTTGCACCTCTTTGCTGGGAGATAATGAACATTATGAACTTAGAGCTTTCCCTTGCACCTCTTTGCTGGGTGATGGGAGATAATGGACATTTGAATGAACTTTTGCACCTCTTTGCTGGGAGATAATGGACATTATGAACTTTGAGCTCTCCCTTGCACCTCTTTGCTGGGAGATAATGGACATTATAAACTTAGAGCTTTCCCTTGCACCTCTTTGCTGGGTGATAATGGACATTATGAACTTAAAGCTTTCCCTTGCACCTCTTTGCTGGGTGATAATGGACATTATGAACTTAAAGCTTTCCCTTGCACCTCTTTGCTGGGAGATAATGGACATTATGAACTTAAAGCTTTCTCTTGCACCTCTTTGCTGGGAAATAATGAACATTATGAACTTAGAGCTTTTCCTTGCACCTCTTTGCTGGGAGATAATGGACATTATGAACTTTGAGCTTTCCCTTGCACCTCTTTGCTGGGTGATAATGGACATTATGAACTTTGAGCTTTCCCTTGCACCTCTTTGCTGGGAGATAATGGACATTATAAACTTAGAGCTTTCCCTTGCACCTCTTTGCTGGGTGATAATGGACATTATGAACTTAAAGCTTTCCCTTGCACCTCTTTGCTGGGTGATAATGGACATTATGAACTTAAAGCTTTTCCTTGCACCTCTTTGCTGGGAGATAATGGACATTATGAACTTTGAGCTTTCCCTTGCACCTCTTTGCTGGGTGATAATGGACATTATGAACTTAAAGCTTTCCCTTGCACCTCTTTGCTGGGAGATAATGGACATTATAAACTTAGAGCTTTTCCTTGCACCTCTTTGCTGGGAGATAATGGACATTATGAACTTTGAGCTTTCCCTTGCACCTCTTTGCTGGGTGATAATGGACATTATGAACTTAAAGCTTTCCCTTGCACCTCTTTGCTGGGAGATAATGGACATTATAAACTTTAGAGAACTTTTCCTTGCACCTCTTTTTGGGGAGATAATGGACATTATGAACTTAGAGCTTTCCCTTGCACCTCTTTGCTGGGTGATAATGGACATTATGAACTTAAAGCTTTCCCTTGCACCTCTTTGCTGGGAGATAATGGACATTATAAACTAGAGCTTTTCCTTGCACCTCTTTGCTGGGAGATAATGGACACCTCTTTTCTGGGAAATAATGAACATTATGAACTTAGAGCTTTCCTTGCACCTCTTTTTGGGGAGAACTTTGAGCTTTCCCTTGCACCTCTTTGCTGGGTGATAATGGACATTATGAACTTAAAGCTTTCCCTTGCACCTCTTTGCTGGGAGATAATGGACATTATAAACTTAGAGCTTTCCCTTGCACCTCTTTGCTGGGAGATAATGGACATTATGAACTTAGAGCTTTCCCTTGCACCCCTTGCTGGGAGATAATGGACATTACGAACTGAGAGCTTTCCCTTGCACCTCTTTGTTGGGAGATAATAGACATTATGCTTCACTGCAAGACTTATCTCTCACTGTGTCTCTTGTACTCAGCAGGCTATACGTGGGGTGGGCACCTGTACTACATAAGCAATGACCCTCCAACAATTGTTAGAGTTACTCAGACAAATTTGATTCATCATATAAACAAAGTCAATGTTATCTACACATCTTTGCCCCTGTGAAAAGCCCCTTTTGAATCTCATATGACCTGGAATAAGTATGGCCAAAAATCAGGACCTCTCTCACTTGATAACACCCAGGCCCCTAGTTAGGGGTGCTCCCCTCTAACCCTATTTTCTTCTACCCTGTCCCTATTTACTTCCACCCTGCCCGTTTTTCATAAATCATTTATATTTTTCAATTAAAGTTTACTTTGATAATCGCTTGACCTTCTTTTGATGCTGTTTCTATTTCCCCAATATAAAAAGACACAGAAACATTTATTTAATTTATTCCTCTCTAAGTGAGCCCTAAATTCTTGCTGCATGGCCATTGCTACCTTGTATATGGTCCCTTTGCCCTTGCCACCCTGCCCCTTTCTGGTTCAAGCAAGGGATTTGACCTTTGTCCTTGCCACCCTGCCCCTCTCTGGTTCAAGCTGAAATTTGCCACTCACTTGATAACAATCTCAAGGTTGGAGCAAATGCAGCTGTCAGAACTTTTCTGGGTGTTCCTTCATCTCCTGTATTAGTCTTTTCTCCACTAGTGACATCAGAGACTGATCATCCGAGAAGTTGTAGCTCACAAACACCTGCTTCCCTGTGCTCTTGGCTGGACCATGATAAAGACAGATAAAATATTGAATTAAATTTATTTTCGAGCGGGCGAATCTCAGGAAAAGCTACATAGCATTACAATAAAAAAACAATGAGCTTGATGATGAAAGAATCAAACATAATTTTGGCCATTTAAATGTTTAAGCTATTAAACGAAAATTCACAGCCCTAGAAAGAATCTAATCTTTTGGACTACATTAATAGTAGAGTCAATATACCACGTAACCCCAAAAAAATTGCAAGAAAAGGTTTTTTTGCAATTTTTGGTACTATTTGACCTGGAGATTAACATACTAAAAGTTGGCAAAAATCTGACCACCGGAAAGGGTCTAAATATGACGTCATACAAAATGGCTGCCAAAATGTAATAAAATGCTTAATTTTAATGATTTGCATACGGTTTCTGGCATCTTTACGTATGAAAACAAGTTTAAGGCATCAGTATCTTACATAATTGTTAATTTTTCAATCTGACCAATGTACCTGTGTGACGTTAAACTGTGATAGTGTCATCTATGACGTCCTATGACGTCATTATGTCATGTATTTTTCTTAATATCATGATTCTTCCACTGTGATGCCCTGGATGAACTGTGGTTTTAATGGCTAACTTTTTGTCATCTATTCATGTTCATTGCAATATAGATTTCAACATCATCAACCACTTAATGAATTAATATCGACATTCAATGTTTTCCTTATGCAGTGATAGATTAGAAGACATAAATGCACATATTGGTTTGTTTGGTAATTTCTAGTGTTTCAGCTGACCAGTTGGGCGTTATTCTTACTATATCACCTTTACAGTCACATGCAGCCTTCATTACCATCATCATCTGATATTGGGTTGAGGGATATATTATCACGAGTGTCTTCTTAACAGGGTCCACAGGCTTGGGTACATTCAAGGCCATGTTTTTTGCAGCTACATTTGAGTGTGCGGCAACCTGTCGAGCAGTTGCAGTGTATCATTTTCAACAGACTTTCAGGAGCAGAGCTTTTGTCCATCATGAGTGGAATCAGTTGACCCCCTTGTACACTCCAGCCCCAGTCTGTAGGATCCATGCCACCGTCCGTACACATCCACACCATAACTTGAAGATATACCCTCCGTGAGTGAAGTTTTGTGGCTGATATTGTTGGGGGCAGCCTTTCGGGTGCCACAAAAGTCTTTGCTGTGGCCACTCTTTTGCAAAGGAAGCTGTAGCGCAATGATGCCAGAGAGTCAGAATGAGTCCTATTAAACAATGAAAGCATTTGTTAGCAGCCAGTGGTTTCTACAGTTTCTGGATTTGCCTTTGGTGTGCGAAAGATCTTGGAACATGCACGCAAGACAGTCGCCCTTGATGACCTTTCTGAAGTTGGACTTCTTTCCAACCTTAAAAATTGGTGAGGTAGTGTGGCATCCGGAAAACGCATGGGCAAACAACAGATCAGAGCACACTTCTTCCCCTAGTAACACTTTTAGAACTTTAATGTTATACACATTTGGTTTACCTTTGTCTGATCTAAAGTACAGGTCTTTGCAGTCATTCGTGGTTCCATGATACAAGAGCAAAACCAAAAGATCTCTATCTTCCCCGATGAGACTTGTTGACTTGAAGGATGCCATTGTGATTGCTGTTTTTACGATGTCGACATCAGCATCACCCTCAGCCTGAATAACGTTGCAGCCTTTCTGGCGCAAGTATTTCGTCATCAGGTTAATAAGGGCCTGTTTATTCATTGTGTTTGAAAGAAAATCATCTTTTTCCCCAGAAAATTTGGTTGACTCCACAATGTCGACCTTGTTGGTGACCTGAATTCGGCCTTGTCTTTGGCGGTTGTTGTCTTTTGTGGATGGTCTTCCATTGTACCCATCAAAGACAACAGTGGCATTACCATACAGTTCGGACGTGAAAGATGCATACGAATCTGCAATTGAAGTGTAAATGCTCCCCTCGGTCCATTTCAATCGATGTAGGAGGGAACCTCCGTCAAGAACATAGTGATCAGTCTTTGGAATGGACTGAAGAACAGCACCATCTGATAAGGAAGTTGCATAGTCTTTCAAAGCTTCCAGAAGATAGGCTTTATCTGGTTTTCGCAAAAGATATTTTTCTTCAAATAAGGATGGTGTATAGGGAAGGGGGGGGGGGAGAGCTCATATTGCATCACTTCATCAAGGCAAAGGTCACCTGACTGCGGTACCACAAGGAACCTCTGAAACAATAGAGCTGGATCAATGGTTCGATCCTCTTTAACTTTGACAGCTTGAGCTGTTGCTAATGTCTTCACTTTAGTCTTTTTTTGTGGGAATATGAGAAGACTGGGTGTCCTTCCATTTGTTTTACTGTGTCTCTGCCTACATTGAAAAGTTCTTCAACATTGACACCCTCATCAGCATTTATCCCTGTGATAATGTTGCGCAAGCTTGCCTTATTGGAAAATAAAGAACAGTGCTCCAGCTTCGTCGCAAGTTTGTCTAAGTCTCTCATATCCCTGTCCATACGAGAAGCAGATGCCTCCTTGTGCTGTTCACTTGTTGCATATGATGTCTGACAAAATTCCTGCATGGCGTAGTTGTAGGCGGAAGATACAGGGGCAGACATTGTCCGAACGGCCCTCTGATGGTCTGACATGCCACTTCCCTTTGTTAGCCCACCGGTGCTTTTAAGCGACCGCATTAGTGTCTGCTCGATCACCAAGTCAGGACTAAGGCCAGCCCAGTATTTTTTGCTGCGTCGAATAACATGGAATCCATTTTTGAATTTCTGAAACACTGGGGACTTTCCACTTTCAAGATCTCTCATCTTCTGTAAGTAAAGATAAGCAAACTTTAGATAGTTAGGGTGTCCAGCAGCAGCAAATATTGGCAAATAGTCATATCTAGCATGAAGATGCATTTGCCATGATCCTGTGCGATCAGCCTTGATAAGCTCCTGTGCAACTCCCAGCATTCGTCGATAGTTAATCTACAATTTGCTTGTTTTTGAGTTGTTGGATAATTCACACTTTTTTTTAAGTGAGAGCATTGGAAATTCTCTCCATGCAGTCTGCTTTCAGCAGTGCATCTTAACTTATTTTACCAGTCTCCTTTTGAGTATACAAACTCTCCAGCTCTTTAACTAGATCTTCAAAACTTGGATCGGCTTCAATTACCTTGGTCACTATCTGATGCATGAGACACTGCTTAACAAGATGTCCACGAAATGCACGTTGCATAGCTTTGCCACTCATCATATGTGTTACAGCGTTTTCACCATACACTGTCTCCAGGATTTCCCTTAGTCCACTTCCACCCATGAGTGTTCCTATGGCCCCCAACAAATGTATGAAAGTATGAAAGCTCCCCAATAACAAAATAACATCTCTGAGTGGACTACCATCTTAAACTTCATGTATAATCTCAAAAGCTTTCCAAAAGAGTGACTGATCAAAGATTACAATTGGTGGGACACTATGCTTGGAAGCAAGAGCACATATATAGTCGAGTGTAGAGAAGATACATGTCTTATCTGCAGGGTTCATATCAATCATTGATAGGAACAATACTGATGATTGTCCAGGGTGGAGACAGTCCTTGTGTAGCAGGTGCACCACTCCTTGCCAATTTGGTAGGTAGTGTTTGCTTGAAGCGGAAGGACATCTCCCACAATACATCAATCTTATGATCAACAAGATTTAAAAGTGGCAGAGACGTGAACTTAATGCTACGAAGAGTGTTCTTTGCGAAGCGGTTATCCTTGATCTCAATCTTCGTCTGATCAACTATGTTTAAGTCAGACATCTTTCTCCTCGGAATAGTGTGACTGGTTCGTGTGCCTGGTGTTATGGCTGCTACCATCCCCATACCATGAGATGTTCCCTTTCCATCCAGGGTCACTATGTTGTGGTCAACGTTATCCTCGGCAAATAAAAGCATCATATCATGCATATCTTTGTCCTCACCTAAAACATCAGGAGCCACTGAAGAAGCGGCGTTTTCCCCAAACTTTGCACTTCACTATATGAGTAGCAATAGCCCATGGCAGACAGACTATCAAAAACCTTGATCGAAAGTGATAATGCATTTGATGCCCCAGCCCCCGTTGTAACGGAGCTATCACTGCTCTTGGGCGTACCGCTTGAACAATCGCTTGCCCAATGCTTGCTTGCTTCCTTCCTGCTGGCGTTATTTCCTACGAGAAGGTGTTGCAGCATACGACGCAAGCTTGGAGGAACAAACGCTAACGCAGAATCAAGCTCAAGTTTTGTAGCATTAGGATATTTGTCCTTTGTATGTAGGATAAGAGTTTTGATATCACTTTTGATCAGCTTTGCGGTAGTTTCTATGATAGCTCTCTTTTGAGCTTCCTCTCCATCCCCTTTGGGCATATTGAAGTAATTGCGTAGAATTCTGTTTGTCTTCTCCCGGAAAGTTACAATATCATGTAATCCATCACCATCAGCCACAAAAATAGCCTCTCCGTAGTGTTTTACCAGTTTAAACTTCAAATACTGATTGCCATAAGCAACAGAATCACTATCTTGTAAATATTCCTTCATCTTGTTGGCAAGGAAGGTTACAGTTAATTGTTCCTCATTGTTGTCCTCGAAGTAGGAGCATGTCTTGAGAAATGCGTATTCTTGGTCGGTGTCCATGGGTCGCCCAACTTTCTTTCCCTTGTTGTCACTATCTAGATCTGTCCTGTGTTGTATAGGAATATTTCTGAGGGTGCGAAAGTCTACATCACATGAATGATGGTACAAACAGTCAGCAGCATGCAAATCTCTACCAAAGTATTCAATTCGCCCCTGTACAGAAAAAGCCCATTCATCTTGTCGTCTTTTACAGAGCAAAATTATCTTGTCCACAAAGTTATATGTTTTTACACTACTATAATCTTCGCAGTCAGCACATTTTGTACTTGACACCACCTTGTTGCCACAGTATAATCAATCTGTTTTTCTATCGAAAGCCCCAATAGAGACACGTGTATTTCTCTTTAATGGTGAGGTAGAGTTCAGTTTAGCTCTCTTGTGTTTCTCTATTTCCTTTTTGTGTACGTTAATCATGCGACAAGATTTGTGCACGCAAGTTCCAGGTTCTAGAAAAACGTCATCACCTCTTTCAACACTTGCCTTGTTGATCCTTTCAGCTCCTTTCTTACGAATCTCAGCTCTATCTTCATCGGATAATTCTTCTTGGCATAATGGGCAGATTCCCTGCTTTGCACTCATTTTGAATATCTAAAATGCAAAGTATGTTACAACTATATAGACGTGTGTATTTGTGCAAGGCTACTACCAAATCACTTGAATACATTTTTGCATATTTGTCAATCACTTCTCATGGTGTTCATGTCAAAATATAGTAATAAGTAATATAGTAATGAATAATTTATTAATTTTTAATTCATGCAATGAAAAGAATTCATAGATCACGTCATGACGTCACAGGTTACGTCCTGACGTCACGGATAACGTCCTGACGTTATTGATGATGCCAAGAAAAGTTTCAAAAATTATGTTGGTGCCAAGATATTTAGTTTTAGTGATAATTTTCATTATTAAAATGATTAGAAACTATTAAATCACAGACTTATGCCTAGTTTCTAGCGATTTCTTATATGCGCCATCTTTTATGACGTCATATTTAAACCCTTTCGAGATCCGATCGATGCCAACTTTTAATATGTTCTTCTCCAGACCCCATAGTTAATAAAACTGCCAAAAACCTTTTCTTGCAATTTTTTGGGGTAAGGTCACTTTTTCATATTTTGACTCTACTATAAACTGTCAAATGTCAGAATTTCTTTTTATAATTTTAATAAACATTTAGCTACATGAAAATATATTTTGGTCACTTTTAGCACAAGCTGAATTATTAAATTCTACCCCATTTTACTAAAACCTATTAGAAATTTGAACATTTTGGGCAAATTTAAGTCTACCTGAAGTATGTTTTTTTATAAAAGATAGTGAATATTAACTTCAGAGGTTTCATGTACAGCAATCAAATTTGGTCAAGCCCCACAACAACTGATACAGTTAAATTCCCTTCCCTGTTTAGGTCAAGTAACACAAACTAATTTGACAGCCAAAAAAAAGCTATTTTCCTTCACAAAGTGATAGGGGCAGATAATATCAATGATAATGCATTGAAAAAACAGGAATTACAAGATAGATATCTTACCAAGTTTCTTTGCAAGAACAGATGACCTAAGGTCTATGCTGGAGCCAATCAGTGATGCTGCACTTGGTTCCTTATCCTGCAATTATGATAATAAATATCATATTAATCATATCAAATATATGTGTATGTTACAAAATACACAAGTAGGATCCACGTGAACAAATTGTAACTAATGACACACAACTGACACATGGCAAACTTCATTCATCTCATAATTTGGAAATTCCTTACAAATTGCCACATAAATCTCTGACATCATTTAAAATAAATTAATACACTAACAAATTTATACAATTTGCCAATTTATTGCTTCCTGCTGCTTCTACTGAATGAAATATTTGCTGGCTACTTGTCTTAAGGCCAAAATAACAAGTCCAACCCAGCCAATTGGTTCACATCAGAAAAGCTGTCAGAAGTAATTAATGTACTTGACAGTCCAATTCTCAAGCAGGAGATAAATGCAGTGTACAATAAGTATCAAAACATGAATCTTGTTACCTAATAAAATGAAAAGAACATTGTGTTATGTTACTGTACTGCATGCATACCTTTTGTAGTGTCCTGTGAGCAGGTGATAAGCGGCAACTCACCCACCCCATCAGCAGAGGAAAATGAGTGAAAATTTCATGAAATGTTAAGAATCAGGTATAAAATTATTTCCCACATGACTTCAAATTGCAAACAAATTCCCTGTCAACATTGCATGGTACTGGTGAAAATGAGGACCGTTAGTACCAACGCAAATGGTACCAGTAATACTGAAGTAGCAGTATTTTTACAGGTGACTACCCAAAGTGGCAAATATGAAATATAACTTACAGTACCATTGAATTGTACACCAAAAGAAGTTTCTACATTACAAGAGGCTTCCGTTTAGAACATTAAAACATAAATATACATCTGATCTCTAAGTTAATAAGATCAAATTAATCGCCTGATTACACCGCCAGAATCTTTGATATTCTGTTTGTTAACACAAGTTTGCAACTTGCGTTGAAAGTTATTCAACTCTAAATATACAGATTCAGACACATCCATTTGCTACAGGGGGTAAATATATTTTTCAACACTAATCATGTCCATATATTAACAGAATTTACCACATCATAATAATATGCAACTCTTGCAGTGACTTGCACATGTGCGTAATTGGCCAAAAGTGTTCTATTTTTAACAGTCAGTATTTTCCAAAAGAGCAAGAACAACACAGTGTAGGCTACCCTTGCAAAACTTTCAGAAAAGTTACGGGGCAAAATAAAAATTAAAAATAATTAATTGATTCTCAACATTGCTTTCCAAATTCTTATTCTGGTCATGCATTTTAGGGCCTCTAATATTAAGTAAAATAATCTTTAATATTGAAATCCCCAATGGGCCAAAAACCTCTGTGATTCTGTTCACAACTGACTTGGGACTGTTTTGTACACAAATCAACACTAACTGTACTGTACACATTGCAGCTTGTACACTTAAGTAGCATAAGTTATAGTGAAGTCCATAAAACTTTTGAAAACTCACCTTAATGAGGTTAAAACTATAAACAAATTGGATGGATTACTTAATATTATTATTATTGAAAATTACTTGAAATTCTATGCCATCAAAGAGCCAAAATGAAAGTTTAAAAGAACTTTAAAATGGAATCCGGAGCACATTTTATTTTGCCATAACATTGCGTAATACTGGTCTATGGGCCAGGGTTGGTACATCAGTTGGCATATTAGGTGGTATATTGGAATTCAAGTGGCTTTGATACTGTAGTTTAATTTGGCTTTTTATGAACTGATTTGGCTTTTTCCGCTTTAAACCATCTTGACATACTGTATACAGTTCTTTGTTCACGTTTTGTTTGGGAAAAAATAGTTGCTAATTGTGAGGAGTATTTTCATTAAGTGACTTGCAGATTATTATTTTTAAGGTAAATTTTACATGATGGGAAAAGGGGATTATTTTCTTTCTTTTAAACTGCCCTTTTGTGTCGAAAAGAACAAATTACACTAAAAATTGTTCAACACTGTTGTGAATTTGCAACAATTATTTATCGATTGAAGCGATTCTCAGACGAAAGTAAATGCATACATGTCTTTTCAAAAGAATTTGAAAATATTCTTATGAAATTTCCTTGTTATGATAGTACTAAAAATACAGGTGTTTATCATGACAGTTAGGCCTAGTAGAAAGTTTGCATTAAAGTTATAATCGGTACTTTCCAACTCTGTACTAACGTTACTTTACTACATGTATATTGCATATTCGCGAAACTAGTAGTGCACCATAACTAGCCAGCTGTTATTAAAAGTTCAAGGAATAGCGGGAACACTTATGAACTTCGCAAGTTTTGCAACTATGTCTTCCCATAAATATTATGTTCTTATGAAATTTTTAGGTGATGTACCATGTTCAAATACATATGTATTTCTAAAAATAATATATTTGCTGATTTTTAAGTGATTTAAAGGTATCTTTTATAACTTATTCTTGCAAGTACCGATACTGATGGTACTAGCCGGTACTTCAGTATTTTTTATTTGGTGGTATCTTACTGTACCGGCACCGTAAAGTACCGATACTTTTCTTTGTACCGGTATACCATGCAACATTATTCCTTGTTAAATTTTGGTGGTGACCTTTTTCTGCTTTGCTTTTAAGCACAATCTTCAAATGTTATCCTAGAGTTTATGGTTCTAAAAGCTAACAATTCTAAACCTGTCTTTGATAATACTGACCTATTCCTGTCTTTGATACTACTGACCTATTCCTGTCTTTGATACTACTGACCTATTCCTGTCTTTGATACTACTGACCTATTCCTGTCTATCCATGTGAACCCATGCACAGGATTAACTCCTATATGTTACTTTTTTTCAATGTTAGGCCATTTTTTTTTTTGTCATTAGGGAATCTCACTAAATACCACATAATAATCATAAAAATAATTAAATGATAATAAAAGTATACTAAATGATAATAAACTGTTTCACTGTACCACAGATGTATTCATAGCAACAGCCAGAGAATCGAGCATTGCAACCTGCGAGCCAATCCAGACCATAAAGCTGTCCGCCATTTTGATGACATAGAAATGAATTGTTTTATCTAGGATAGAGTCCCTGAAGGCATGTGTTCCAAGCCTGCATTCTGCGGGAGTGACATCCACTGAAGACACTTCCTTTTTCTGCATCTTTTTTAACTGAGGAAAATGATAGAATAATGACAAACTTTTTCATGTTTTATGCTATAATTCTCTTACACTTGTGAAGCAAATAAGTTTCACCTAGTTTACCTGAAAATCGATTCAGCTTAAAATAACAATTTATTGCTGATATATGCTTGGAATAAATGCTTTCAAATGCTTGCTTAAAAAGAACAAAGAAAAAACATGATAGCATTATATATGATTTTTAAAAAGAGATATCAGGTACCGGTACTATTTTCATTAAAAATTTTTTGTTCCACACAGACATATATACCCAAGGTCAAACAGCTATTTAGTTTCTACATATTTTATCACATTACTTTCAAAACAACATCTATTTCCTCAAACTTGGATCTTAAATTTTAGAGTTATGACAATTTTTGAATTTGTTGGTCAGACCCCCTTTTTTTTTTTTTTATGGCTTTCAGTCATTTGTAATGGGCATCATTTTTCAACAGTTGGTCAGATTTCAGATTTTTCCGTGTCTTTTACTTGCAAACATGCACATCGGTTTTAATCAATATTTAAGACATAGGTGTCATTAGCATAAATTTAGCATGATCTGACATCACCCTGTGCAAGTTATTTTCATTCTACCATTAAATGTACATCTATCATTCAGTGTACAGCAAGGAGGACATATCCACTATAACAGATAAGGAACCCAGCCCATACCCATTGATACTTGAGATTAATTCGAGCTTGAATGGAACACTACATCCAAGTACACAAAGCCACAGAACCAGATTTGATTCCAGCCAGACTGATACATGACTATGCCAATGAATTTGCACCAAGCCTGACTTCAGAAATCCCTTAACAGCGACACCATACCAGATGACTGGAGATCAGCCCCTATTCACAAGAAAAGAGACAAACATCTTGCCTCTAACTATCGTCCAGTATCCTTGACTTCAATCTCGTGTAAGCTACTAGAACACATTATCCATAGCCAGGCCATGAACATTTTGACAACGTCGCCATACTTACGGACACACAACACAGATTCTGCTCGAAACATTCTTGTGAAACCCAGCTGGTTGTGACCATCAATGACATTGCCAAAACCATAGAAGTGGGAGGACAGGTAGATGTAGTTCTGCTTGACTTTGCCAAAGCATTTGACAGAGTTCCCCATTAACGTTTACTGTACAAGCTGGAATACTATGGGGTGCGTGGTAATACCCTGGGTTGGAAAGGAACTTCTTGAAGAAAGGAAACAACAGGTACTTTTGGATGAACACTCCTCATCTACAGCATTGTTATTTATATCAGGTGTACCCCAGGGAATTGCCCTCTGCTTTTCCTCGCATTTATTTATGACCTTCCAGAAGTGACTAATTCTGACCTTAAGCTTTTTGCTGATGACAGCATCCTGTATCAGCACATGCAGTCGAGACAAATTGTAAGCTCATCAGAATGACCTGTTATTGCTGGAATGTTGGCAAAGGATTGGCAGATGGCCTTCGATCCTCAAAAATATGTAGTCATCAGTCACCACTAAGCTCAACCTCATCAAGACAAATTACACATTCCACTGCCATGTTCTTGAAGAGGTGGATTCCAGCAAGTACCTTGGAGTGACACTCAGCAGTAACCTCAAATGGGACGCCCACATCAATAATATCACCTGCAAGCCAAACCACATGCTGGGATTCTGCCAAAGGAACATGATAGTCCTGCAGATTTCAGCAGAATTTTGGAAAAATTGTGCCCTCTTCCTGAAAAGCATGAAAATTGGTAAATTTATAGAGTTGAACATGCTGAATAATTCTGGATATAGGGCCAACTCGATTTTTTCCAAGATGGCTGCCAAATTCAAATTGGCCGCTGGCTGTGAAGTGTAGTAAACAAAAATAAACAACTGCATGCAATCAATATTGCCATCTGATTAATATTTGTCTTATATTCTACCTCAAAGCTTAAGTTTGAAACATTTCAAAATGGCTGTCAAATTCAAAATGGCCACCATTTAGCAAATATGGCCATCATTTTAGCAAAACATGGATTCAAATTACAAATTATCATGCAATGAAGTTATGTTGGAAGTGAATTTCTATACTTAATATCAGTTCAATCCTTGTAGCAGATTATTAGTGGACAATTACTAATAAGTTAATTTGCAAATTCAAAATGTCAGTTACTTTATGCAAAAGTGTTTTCATCTGATATTTTGACATTAACTGTAGTTAACACAATAAACATCAATATGCAATCAATATTTCTGTTTTATATTCACCTGTATTCTACTTCAATTCTCAAAGTTTCCCATTAAAACATAGCTGCCAATTTAAAATGGCCACCTTTTTGGCCAATATGGCTGCCATTTTAGAAAAAATGACTGCCATTTTAGCAAAAATGACTGCCATTTTAGCAAAAATGACTGCCATTTTAGCAAAAATGACTGCCATTTTAGCAAAAATGACTGCCATTTTAGCAAAAATGACTACCATTTCACCAAAATGGTTGCCATTTAAGCAAAAATGGTTTTATATTACATTTCATCATGCAATGTAGTTATGATACAAATGAATTTCTGTACTAGATTTAAGTTCGGTTTACAGCATTACGAACTTATCATGCTATTGTTTTTACCCCACAAGTCCCGACTCTATTCTACATTTTGATCGGGAGATTATAATTCCCCCACCACCCTCCCTATCCTCCCCCGATATACAATATCCTTTTCTTAAATCAGTAATACAAAACCACAACTGCTTCAGTGACAGGCCATATACAAAGCCACAGTGTTATGTGAATTAACCACTTATTAACTTATCCTACTGCATATATGGAGCTTTTGGGTTAAAGTGCACTCATGCAAAGTGAGGATGAGATTGTGCTGAATGAAATAAATCTTGTCTGAGGTGCCTTTGCTCTAAACTCATTAAAATTATTTTCTTTAGTCTGTTATCATATGTCAGATACTTACTTTGGTAGCCATATTGGATAAGAACCAATCAAATACAACATATTGTGCTCTAGTACCATACACATAGGTAACATTTAACTCTCATATATATATTATATATATATATATATATATATATATATATATATATATATATATATATATATATATATATATATATATATATATATATATATATATATATATATATACATATATATTTCAAAAGATAGTATGGTGTAAAAACATCACAATGGAAAAGTGCTCAATCAAAAGAAAGCTGTAATAAATTATAGACTTGCAAATTAAACCTTGTACATTTTATTTAACAGATCTGTTTCGTAAGGGCAAGGCCCTCACTCATCAGAAACAAAATGCTGAGTGATAGGGATGATGAATTACGATGCACATCTGTTTAAAGTGTTGTATGTGCTAACAATGAGGAAAATAGTTCTTATATATAGTTACATAATAAATGTTTTTTTATGTGTCTGCATGCACTGGCCAGCTTGTTTCTTTTGTTTAGTGATGCTAAGTGTGGCTTGTATATTATAAAGAATTTCTCTTTCAAGCATAGCTTGCACATTTTGCTTGATGATGAGTATGGCTTAGCTTTATCAATAATCTTCCATTTCAATAAGTACTGCACATTATCGTCTTTTAGGTTCCAGATGTATTCACTTCATGTTGTTGCATACCGTTTATCCTGAAACACCAAAGAAACAAACAAAACATCAAAGAAACACCACAAAACAATTGCAACTGCAAAAGGACAAACCATGCCCACTTGAAGGCAAATACCTCACATCTGGGGTCATCTACCAAGCCACAGTTAAGAAGAGACTTATATAGGACTAACGGAAAATACATTCAAAACACGGTATAATGGACACACTCTTAAATCAGAAACGAGGATATACATGGCGCGGTAGCTGGAGGGGTCGGTAGTGTCCTTTCCCGGTTTGGCGACGGGGGTGACGATAGCTGTCCTCCAGATAGGGGGAAAGGAGTGTGAGGACCAGATGTGGTTGAGGATGGCGAATAGGGTAGTGGTGGCCTTGTTGGGGAGGTGTTTTAGGAATTGGTAGGGAATGTTATCTGGGCCCTTGGAGGCGCAGCCAGCATCATGGATGGCTTGATTTAATTCAGAAAGGGTGAGAGGGGTGTTATAGCTCTGGTGTTGTCGGTGGGAAAGGTGACATTTGGGTTTCATCGTGAGCTTTTTTGGCTTTAAAAGCATTGGGGTAGTTGGCCGAGGACAAGCTGTTGCTGAAATAGGCAGCGAGGTGGTTAACGGTGTTCTTTTTTGTGGTAAGAAGGTTACCATTCCAGGAGAGATGGGAGATGCTAACCATTCTCCAAATCTTCTTAGTGGAGGGTGTTGGTGGTGAGAGAAGAGATGAAGTTGTTCCAAGTGTTGATTTTACTGTCCTTGATAGTGCGCCTGGCTTTGGCTCGGCTGATGCTAAAGAGCTTGAGGTTGTGGGTGGTTGGGTTAGTTTTGAAGTTCCTGAGGGCCCTTCTCCTGTTTTGATGGCGGTTTTGCAGTCATCAGTGAACCAGGGGTTGATGGGGGGTGATTAGGGGTTTGGAGGGTTTGGGAATGGAGCAGGTGGCAATGTTGATAAGGATATTACTGAAAACTGACATCGGATCATCATCCTAGTGGAGACGGGGGGAGAGGTGTGAGTTGCAGAGGGTTTCAAAAAGGGGCCAGTTGGCCTTCTCGAGGTTCCAGTTGGGGGTGTGGTTGGTGGGGGTTTGAAGGTTTGAGTGAATAAGAAGAGAGCAATGGTCACTACCACAGAGATCAGCAATGACCTTCCAGTTAAAATCAAAGAGGAGGTTAGTGGAACAGATAGACAGGTCAATACAGGTGAGGGAGCCTGTAGCAGGATGAAGGTAGGTCGGGGAGTTGATGTTGAGCAAGGACAAACTGTGCTGTCGAAGAGTGTTTTCGACAAGCTTGCGTCCGGGGGTGATGGTATTGGAGTCCACAGGGGGTTGTGGGCATTAAAGTCATTAAGAAGGATGAAGGGGGTGGGAAGCTGAGAGATAAGGTTGTTAAGGCTGGTTGGTTGAACGTTGGCGTTGGGGGGAGATAGATATTGCAAAGAGTGATGGTTTTGTGGAGGGAGATAGATATACAGATGGCCTGAAGGTTGGTGTTTACAAGAAGTGGGCTGTGTGCGATATCGTGTCTAACGAGAATGGAAACGCCCCCACAGGCCCTGTCAGTGTCCACTTGAAGTTTATGGTAGCAAGTGAAGTTATTGAGAGAGTAATGGTCAGTGGTTTTTAAGAAAGTTTCTTGTAGGCAGAAGATGACTGGCTTGAAGGTGGTGGTCAGTAGATCGACTTCTTCCGAATTGGCTTAAAGGCTTCTGATGTTCCATTGTATAATGTTGTGGGTGTAAGTGTTATTGTTTGTGGTGCACGCCATAAGGAGGCAGGGGGTTATCTGGAGAAAGATCTGTTGGGTCTCAGTTGGCTTGTTTGTTCTTTAGATCTGTTTCTTTGGAAGCGATTGTTTGTAAAAGTTGGACGAGAAGTATGATCGGTGTGTTCGGTAATCGAACAATCCATATTTTCTTCAGTGTCATACATGTGGGTTTGGGTGGTGAGCTGTTTGTTGATTCGTTGTTTGTTGATCTGTTGGTTATTGTTTGTTGGTTGGTTTGTTGATTGTTAGCCTGGTTGGTTTTAGTGTGATGTATAATGGTATTGGTGTGGGGGACGGTGGGGGCTTTAGAGAAGGAAGGGAGGTTGAGGAGAGAAGTGGTGGTGGGAGGTGGTTTGGGTATTGGGTGTGGTTGGGTTGTTGGCAATGGTAATGGGCTTAGGACTAGGTAAGAAGAGCCAGGTGAGGTCGGTTTGGGCATGTGAGTCAGTTTTAGTTGTGTTACTTGTGCTCCGGGGGGCGGTATTGATGTTAGAGGAGATTGCGCTCGAGTAGGAAGGCTTGGTGTGGGGAGCGAGGAATTGTTTCCTGGCCTCTGGGTAAGTTATGTTGGGATTAAGGGTTTCAAGTTTAGTTATTTGTTTTTCTTGAAGCCAGGTGGGGCAGTCTTTCGAGGAGAGATGGTTGGCTGGGTGATTACCGTCGCAATTTGTGCAGAGTGGGGGGTTGGTGCAGGAGGTGTTGTCATGGTCTGGGGCTCCGCAGTTACCACAGCGCGCTTGGCTGCAGCAGGAGTTTTTTCCATGGCCATACCTTTGGCAATTATGACAACGTAGAGGGTTGGGAATGTAAGGGGCAACTGAGATTCTTAGGTAGCCGGCAGTGATGTAGGAGGGGAGAGTTGGTGTGGCGAAAGTAAAGAAGATGGTATTGGTGGGTGTTTTGGCTTCGTCTCTCTTGAGAACGAGACAACGGGCTTCAGTGACATGTTGGCTAGTTAGTTCCTCTACGAGGTCATCATTGCTCAAGTAGGCTAGGTCTCTGGTTTTTATGAAGCCTTTGCTGGAGTTCAGGGAACGAAGGGGGGTGACTGTAATGACAATACCAGTGTTTGCTAGGGTTTTGGTGGAGAGAAGGGTGGTGGCTTGAGTGTCCCTGGCGCAGTGCACCAGGAGATCGTCGGATCAAAGGGTAGAGACCTTGGGAAGGGTACCGACAAGGCCGTAGAGCGCTTTGTGTATGAGGAAGGGGGAACTTTTTTTCTTGTTTGTTGGTGGCATGTATGATTAAGATTTTGGGGATTCGGACTGAAGAATGGTCAATGGAGGTAGCAGGTGGGTCACGGGGAGGGTAAAGGTCAAGGCACAAGCGTTTCGTCATAATGAAGAAAAAAGACCAAGGGCCGTGAGACCCGAGGCAGCGAGAGAAAAAAATCGCGGAAGTATTATAGGAGGACCATTGTATAGTATCGATAAGGGCGTGAAGGTGTGGACAAAATGGGAGGAAAAAACAAAAGAAACAATCTTATCGAAAGCAGACGCCCATCCACAGAAAGAAAATCCCAAAGAAAAAAAAGAATGAAACAAAATTTAAGGCTAAAAAGCAGAAGTAAAATGTAAATGAAAAGGTTTAGAGAAGAAGATACAGAATTCACGTTGCTCTCAATGCACGTAACGCAACAAACCCTTTGTGAACTTTTCATGATCCTTATATCTAGCAAGCTCCGCATGACACCCACTACATTTCTAACAATGCCACAACTTCTTATTTTTCCAAACAGCCTGCAAAACCTCCCGAGACATCCACACTGGCCGATTACACCTACAGACTTTCTTCAATGGGACAAACCTGTTTACACCCTCCAAAACTATAGTTCGGAAAACATCCCATGCTTTAGAAGGATCCAATTCACGGAGCAAAGAAGTCCAATTAAATGGCAAATTATCTTGAGCAAAGTCAGCATTCTTAAAATCTAAAACCAGTTTATTAGCTGGAGAAACCGTTGTGAAACAATACAGATCAAAACTAATGAGGTCATGATCACTACACCCAACCTTACTGCTACTTAGCACATTTCTAACCATACTTTCTTCACTACTGAAAATCAAATCTAGACAATTGCTACCATGCGTGGAAAACAACACATGCTGGATGAAAAAGCAGTCAGATACAGCTTCCAGAAAATCTTTACCATGTGGACCACTAGTACAAAGATTCCAATCAATGTCTGGAAAATTAAAGTTCCCAAACACAATAACCCTCCTAGAAGCAACTTTCCTGAAGCAGTCAAGCAATTTCTGATTGTTTTCAGGGCTAGAATTTGGTGATCTATACACAACACCAAAATAACCAAAATTACCATTAACAATGGGCTCACACCATAGGCAATTTGAAAAACCAAAAGAAAACTGAGCAGTCCTATCTATACAATTAAAACTATCTTTCACAAAAAAATAAAACACCTTCTCCTTTACCATTGAGAGTATCTAATCTGTCTTGCCTGAAAACTGAGTGACCTGTAATATGTATCTCTTATTGTGTTTACAATAAAATCACAAGATTAAATAATACTGTAAACAGTAGGGCCAGTACAAAATTAAATATGGATAGTTGAAAATAGAGCAGCGATGCGTGATGGGCTAGTCAAATCAAAATGCTAATATCGGAGTATCGGACACTGAAATATACTGTACATGGGTTTAAACTGTATGAAGATCAGGGAAGCTCATCTGTTCATTGTTAGCTTTATTTTTATTTCATTTAGTCTCTCTGAGTACCAGGCTATTTTCCTTAGGTTTTCCATATTATCCGTATCATAAAGGTTTGTTTTGCTAAATGTTCTTAAAGTAGAAACAGTTATGACTTGCGCAGAACTTAATTTGCATAGGCCCAGGTCTGCAGCGCTAGTGCAGGTGGGGAATCCCAATTTCTTTCAATGTATATGGGTTACTGGTTTTACCCTCGCATGAATAGAAATTTAGAATTGTTGAGTACGAGTGAGATACGTGCAAGATGAGATTTCTTCCTTTAACTTTGTCACAAGTTTGTGCGTGAACTCAATAGTTTATGTTTTTTTTAATTGACTATGTCACTCGTATAACATCGATAATCGGCCAAAAGGTTAGAATTACCCATTGACCCACACATTATTTTTTATACAAAACAGCTAACTTTTGTTGGAAGCATATTTTTTTGCTCAAACAACCCCATGAATTCATTTTTCTCCTTACTGCCTTTAAATTTTTGTTTGTTGGAAAAATATCTTTTCCAGCATATTGTATGGTCAAATTGACCCCTGCCCTCCCCCTCCCTCATGCCATTTACCAAAGACATAGTATTTTGTGCTACATATTAATAATCTTCAAAATAATTTTTGATGTCTCACTCACATCCCCGATACTGTATTGGCATGTGAATGCACCTAGACCCTATCATGGGTTCCGTTATGTATTTAACACGTATACATACGAAATACGATACATGTTAATTATCAGGCTAGAGTTTATACATGTGCAGCAGCCTTCTGACTAATGTTATTATTTATTTATCTTTATACAAGTATAGCTTATGACAAAAATGATGTATGCCTAGACCTATATGAAGTCCAATTGAAAATAAGGAATTTGCTTTTATATTGACGAAAATGTTGAAACAGTGAAATTTGATCGGGAACAGTGTTTTTTTAACTTAAGAAAGCACTGTTCTATGGAACAGTGGTGAAAATTTTAAAATTCGACCCCTGAATATTTCCATAATGATGGGGAACCACGACCCAACCATGCATCCTCCGCTCGGCTCGTTACAATAGTAATGCAAGCACTTAACATTATCAGTCATTGTCTGTGGCAGACTGTGCAAGATAGTACAGGCCAAGACGTACATCAGTTGTGCGAAAATAAGGCTGAAAAAAGAAGAATCAGACAAATGTAATGTCTTTAGAATGCACTTCACCCAGTCTTACTTGTAATACAGGACTTCAATTAGCACTAATATTCATTAATCGTAACCTGTCTCAGGCTGGATATTACAAGCACTGAAACAAGCACCTGGCAGTGGCAGAAAGGTGAAACTTCTTGCAGAAAACAGTCTACGTTAGGGTAGGCCAACTAATGCATAATGCATGATGCATGACTCATGACTGACAGCTCGGACTGACTAGACTGCATCATGCAGTCATAATTAATGTGAATCTTGATTCCTTGCAAGAATTCAAGTTCGATAAGACAAGTTATTTTTCGTACCTTTAACCCAAGAAAATAATTTGTATGTGAAAATGCTCTAAAATATTTAAAGAGAAAACTAAAATTGCTTTTTAGATATCAAAATTAAGTTTTTTTTCTTTTTTAATTCCTATACATTTCAAGAATCACTCTGGTCAGCTGATCCGATTACAGGATTATTTTCCGATTTCGAAAGCGGATCTTGGATCTCGTTCGTGATTCACTGATTGTGAACGACTTCATACTTCTTAAGCCACTCTTAACGTATCTCTCTTTGTGTCTAATAATTCTTTCGATCTGATGTGCTCTTCTTACGGGTAATATATTTTGTACGTACTTTTTTAAATAATTTTAATCTGACATTATAGTAAATTTTAAGCAGTTCCGCGAATTTATGTTGATTTGCAATAATATGATTATGTCTCCGATGTCGAGCCTACACGACCTCAATTCAATGCTGTTGCAATATTGGGCAATTCCAGAAAATATGTGAAGGGGGTTGGGGTTGTGGAGGGGGTGTTGGTTACAGCGATTGGGATTAACGGTGGGTGGGTGGGTAAAAATGACTAGGATTGGGATTAGGGGTGGGTGGGTGGGTAAAAATGACCAGGATTGGAATTAGGGGTGGGTGGGTGGGTAAAATGATTGGGATTAGGGGTGGGTGGGGTGTAAAATGACCGGGATTGGGATTAGAAGTGGGTAAAATGATTGGGATTAGGGATGGGTGGGTGGGTAAAATGATTGGGATTAGGGGTGGGTGGGTAAAATGACCGGGATTGGGATTTGAAGTGGGTGAAATGATTGGAATTTGGGATGGGTGGGTGGGTAAAATGATTGGGATTAGGGGTGGGTGGGTAAAATGATTGGGATTAGGGGTGGGTGGGTAAAATGACTAGGATTATTGGTGGGTGGGTGGGTAAATTCACCGGGATTGGGATTAGGTGTGGGTAAAATGACCGGGATTGGAATTAGGGGTAGGTAAAATGACCGGGATGTCAAGCATCAAATGTCTAGAGGCATCTACACCCTCTGTACTTGTATATAAGCACACCCACAATAAGTTAAATGTTGTATATTCAAATGTTGACAGTTGACAGCCTTATGTTGACAGCATAATAAAATGATTAAGATTTGTTTTCTTATTGATAATATGATTCCTAAGTCTAATGTTATAGCTCTAACTGAGGTTAAACTTAATGTTAGTGTTGCTGAGCTTTAGTTAAAAGGGTACAACTTAATATGGAGTAACCTATCTAGTAATGTGGGCAGAGGTATACTTGTTTATATTGATTGTTCCATAAATTACACTGAAATTATTATTAATTCTGACTTTAGTGAATCAATTTGGGTAACTCGAAATTGTTCTGACAACAACGAGCTTATTTTCAGTTGTATATATAGGAGTCCCAGCTCTAGTAAGTTGAATAATGATAGTTTAATCAAGTTAGTTCACTCTGTTTCTACTCAATTTAGTAGTTTATGTATTGTAGGAGAATTCAACTTCCCAGATATAAATTGGTCTAGCTGGTGTAGTAACTCATAATAATCTTGATAATTATAATAACAGATTTATTGAGTGTTTACGTAACTGCTTTTTATATCAATTAATTAACTTCCCCACCAGAGTTAGAGTGGGGCATAGAGCAAATATTTTAGATCTTGTTGTAACAAGTCACGAGTATTTAATTTCTAACATAAGTATTCAATGTGGTTTTGGTAAGAGTGATCATGGAGTAATCACATTTTAACTGAATTGCTGTGTTAATCATTATAGCAATACTTCTTTGCATTACCTGTATGATAAAGGTCATTTTGCAGCCATGAATAATGAGTTGTCTGATACATTGTTCCCTACATGTACATCAAGCAATGTTAACCTTTGCTGGAAAGTTTTTAAAGATAATATGTCTGATTGTATCGAAAAATATGTTCCAATTTTTGATTCAACTCATCTAAAGAAGCAGAAAGGCACCACTCCTCTTAGCAAGGATATTCTGAAAAAAGTAAGGAAGAAAAAGAGGTGTTGGGAGAGATATGTTGAGACAAAAGATCACCAAAGTATTTAGAGTATTGGCGTGTAAGGAATAAAGTGCATGCTGTGACCAGAAAAGTATGGATTGAAGATAAAAAAATGATTGCATCTGAAGCTAAGTCAAACCCTAAATAGTTTTGGGTTTGTGCCAAATCTAAGACAAACTTCAAACAGGGCATAGCTCACTTGCAGACCAGTGAGGTCAATGAGCATGGTAAACAATTATTAAGTATATCTGACCTTGAAAAAGCCAAGGTCTTGTCTCATTTTTTCATGAGTGTATTCACAGTTGAAGATGATAATAAAATGCCTGACTTTGAGAAATGAAATTTTCAAGTTCCTCTCAGTTTTATTTTCGTATCACATGATACAGTACTTGAAAAATTAAAATGTTTAAATACTTTCAAGTCAGCGGGACCAGATGGTATCCATCCAAGGATTTTATATAAGTGTTCTGATATCATTGCTCCATACCTAACTACTTTGTTCAAACTGTCCTTAGACAATATGACAGTTCCAGATGATTGGAAGGTGGCAAATATCTCACCTATTTTCAGGAAGGGCAACAGATCTTTAGTATCAAATTCCTGCATAGAACAATTTTCTACGCTAAGCATTGTCTGATTGTTATGCATACGCAAGTGTACAGTGTTAGAGAAAGAGCAACACGGGCGTGGAACTCTAGTAGGGGTTTGGTACTTCCTTTGTTGCATTGTCTCAGGTTGTATGTAGCTATTCTTATACATTCCCTTTGTGTACCAGGTTTAGTTCAATTTGTGTGTTGTGGAATGTTTTGATTGGTTCTTAGGTCTTTGTTATTTATTCAATTTGTCCTGGCCACATGTACATGTGCATTATTCTCTCATTTCTGGCTACAGCAGAAGAGATTTACTTCCTACAGTAAAGCCAATGCATATTATGTACCCATTTATTCACTGGGTATCTTCTGCCAAGCACATAAGCATCACCTGCCCTGCAGACCGTGCGGGTAGTCTTGTCTGCTCATTTACTTATTCAGTCAATCAACCAACCAGCAACACATTCCTAACTTACTTGGAATGTTCCTAACTCACTTGGATTGTTGCTGTGGTCATGTTGGTATTTCTAGTAAACAGCTACCCCTAGTGCAGGCATATCCAACTAGGTTACACATAGCTTAGGTACTGTATACCAACATGCCCCCCTTGTATTTATTTACCATTACATCTTTATTGTATGGCAGTGTGTTCTTATACTAGCACACATGCTCTGCGTATTTACTTAGTTACGCTTGTATTCATAGGGATCCTCTTATGTTTTCATCTACAAGACCTCCAGGGTGACTGTAGCTTGCATGGCCACATCACTTTGTCTAAACTGGTGGACTATAAGGTCAATCCCCACACTTTCACAGGCATTTTTTACAGGCGTATATAAAGCGCAGGAATTTGGTTGTACTGTGTGAGTTTTGCAATTCCAACGTGTGTAAATAACGCCATAGGTGCTATGCGCATACATACGCATCATGAGGGTAAAATATTCAAAATATTGCACACGCTAATTGTGAGGCGCATAATACATTTTATATGTAGGCCTACACGCACATGCGCTGGTATTACATGTACAGTATTGTTAAGAGTGTTTCACAATTTTGAAAAAAAACTGACAAAAAAATTGTTGCTTTTTTTCTCTTTACTTCTAATTTTGACCATTTATTGTTGTTTTTCTCCAAATTTTACAACTGCAACTGGAAACAAACTGAAGTAAGTGTGTTTAATTTTTTAGTGAGAAGGGAGTTGATTTTTATATCGAAAATAAAGTCTCCCAGAAAAATCTGGGAACTTTTTTTGAGACGTGTTAATTCCCATTGACTTTTGATTAGTGTGTGTTGCCACTTTTTCAATGGACATGGGCACATACCCAAATCAGTAGATTTGGAGATCTGCTCTATTTGGGTATGTGGACGCGTACTACTAGCAATATATCTGTCATTGCCATTGGTCAGAATTTCATCGGACTTTGAAAGAAACAAATTTGTGAAGAAACTACTTCAATTTCTTATTTTGTTAGGGAGATATTCAAGTTAAGTTGTGTAGAAATGTACATGTATGGTGTTAAAAGTTTACTGACAGATCCTCTTCTGAGAATTCTCCTGGATCGTCTGTCAGCTCAAAGCAAGTTGTATTTTAGTAGACACAATCGCTAACATAACCTCTTCTACAGTACAGTGGTCACAACAGAGCATGAAAATTAACACAGACAGCCTTAACTTTTGCCCAATGTATGATAACCGCTATATCACAGTTGGTAGACAATCTGCGTTCTATAACATCGCGACTTATCAAGCAAAATAATATCTTTAGTTTATTAAAAAATGTGCAGACTTGCGGCTTGTCAAAGGAAGGCCGATAAGAGAACCAGTGACATCTGGTATATATCCTTTTTATCGTGGGTGCTCTCAGCTTGTTTGTATTCAGAGATTGTTATGACAGATTTTTGTTGTCACGTGATGCTGGTTTTGTCATGCGATTGTCCATGGGCTGAGGCTGTTATGAAATGATGACCTTTGGAATTTTTTTTTATGAATCCTTGATCTAGATAATAATACTAAATTTTATAAATATGTACTTGTATGTCTCTGTGCAACAATAGAGAGAAAAGAAATATGGAGAGAGAAAAAAAGAATCCAAACACTGACCCCATCCTAACCATCCAACCCCACTCTAGCCATCACACCCCACCCTAGCCATCCCACCCCACCCTAGCCACCCACCCCACCCTAGCTATCCCACCCCATCCCTAGCCATCACTAAGCATCCCACCCCACCATAGCCATCCCACCCCACCCTAGACATCCCACCCTACCCTAGCCATCCCACCCCACCCTACCCATCCCACCCCACCCTACCCATCCCACCCCACCCTAGCCATCCCACCCCAAGCCATCTCACCCCATCCTAGCCATCCCACCCCACCCTAGCCATCCCATCCCACCCTAGCCATCCCACCCCATCCTAGCCATCCCACCCCACCCTAGCTATCCCACCCAACCCTAGCCATCCCACCCCACCCTAGCCATTCCACCCCACCAAGTTAGTTTATGCTCTATACAAAATTTCAATTTTCTTTGTGATTTTAAAGGGCATATTTTTCATGAAGCAATGTCTTTCCTAAGGAGAAATGTTCCATCAATCATTCACAGTTAATGCACATTATTACCTCAGGCATTATGATACACAGCTATTTTTATCACCACTTTGAAAACAAACTTCTCCCACTAAGACACCTAACACAGATAAGTGATTTCAATCACAAAAGTGCCTTTATTATTCAGCTCTGGCTTATGTAATCTTATACACACAAATAGCCTAAGGCTACTTGACTGTGGTGTACATGGGAATGGCAGATCATTCTTTGGAGTGGAAACACAATACACTAGACAGATTTTCGGGTTGGTAATTGTCATACCTGAATTTTCAGGATTAACTCAGGTGTTGAGTGCGGGTAAGCTTAAAGACAAACTTTTCAGCTTGTTGCAATGGCAGGAAAATTTGTTTGCACTATTTTTGCAATTCTGCTGAATTATCAGTTTTATGAAATAAATTAGGACGATAATACAATGAATAAGATGATTATGATAAAATGTGATAATAATGCTGAAGAAAGCTATTGACTCCCACACATACAAACATGAGAAAGTGAAAGTAAGAAAATTTAAATTAGTGATTATCCTTTTTCAAGTAGATAGCAAATTGTTTATAATTAATTCCTAAATGCTATTCTTTCTCTTTCATATGCAGTGCTTGATAATTATTTTTTTCATAGAAAATTCACGTTGTATGACTTTAATGCAATTGTCTCTTCTTTCCATCAATCAACAGCTCTAGCATGATGAAGAGAATTCTGTTCATTCTGGCAACATTTGCTCTTTATAGCAGCGCTTATGGGGGCCATGGTAATTATGAAAGTTTCTCTTAATCATTTTGATACAGTTACTTAAATCCCATCAAGTCTCAAGGACCTATAGAGCTGGTGATTTAACCTAGTTTCTATGGTGCTAAGTGGATGTACTTGACTCCATTGGATAGGACACCAGTCCATCATAGGTTAACTCCCCAGCTAAAACTGGTGCTCATTGCACAGCTGAGTGAACTGGAGCAAATGGGATAAAGTGTGTTGCTCAAGGACACAGCACAGCTGTAATTTGATCCCAGTACATTTGGAGTAGGAGATCGATGCCTTAACCACTGGGCTACTGCACTCCATCTTAGATACAGTATAATGAAGTAATTGTTTTTCACAGTATACATTTACAGAATTTTTACATAAATTTATCTAAAAAAAATGAAATGTGATTATTGGATATAAGCTGGAAAGTGGCAAAAATATTACCTTTGAAAGGTGTTCTGTTGGGAACCCCTAATTTGAGGAAACTTCAGTACACCATGGGCATTGGTACACATTTTGTAATGCAACCTTTAACAGATGGACATTTTTGTATTGCCATAAATAGAGATAAATGCTACAGTATACCTTGTTTCAGGGTTGAAAAAATACAAAAACATGTCACTCGCCAATCATTTGTACAACTTGGCGAGGCTTACTTACTGTAAGTCAAGTTAAGTGTGGCGAGTACCACATTATATAATGATATTTCTACCCACTACAAAAAAAAACAATTTGTACAGGTGAGTGTTTTTTCCAACCCTGCTTTGTTTCCTTTTACAATGCTCTCATGTCAATTACATTTTGGAAGGATGGAGGGGGAAACGGTTTCTGTGTAGGGAAAAGATGAATTTAAGAGCATCTGATCCTGGGGGTGTTTTTGCTTTGTAGTGCTGCAGCTCCATATTTCAGGACTTACTCTATTATATGTGGCAGTGTTACAATCTTATTATCACTATAATAAGTCTCAGTATTAGCATTATCTTTTCTATCAAATTCTATGCCTCATAATGATAGCCTACCCCACATAATGTTATGCTTCTTTCAATTATAGGATCTTACTTTTGGAAATTGAAGAAACATCTCCTTAGAAAGCAGCTGCTGAGTCGACCTTTGCATGACCCACCCATTAATGTCACTACTGGGAGTATAGTACAACCATTGGACCATTTTGATCCACTGGTTAGTCTTCTGTTTTTTACTTGAAAGTTTTAGATAAGTACATAGCTTAGCAGTAGAAGCTTCACAGCAATCCTATGACTGATGATGGTTTTTAATTTGAGTGACTATAAAGGTATAATTATACTGTTCAAAGCACAGCTCTCTTACTGTGAGCAGCAATGTGATAAGAGCAACATTCTCAACCTTTTGTTCTGAATTTACTTTTGAAGCTTTGCACCTTTTTTGTTTTCTGGGATTTCTCTTTATAGATAGGTGACTGATTTTGGTCAGATAGTTCCTCTTTTTAGGTTTTTTTCTCCCGTTGTGACCTGGCCTACATGCCCTTTTCATTACTTGTACAGTGGTTCTCAACAAGACAGCTGCTGCTGCCATCATCCAAGACATCACCCTCAGTAGCAGGCTTCCTGACTACTCATCCATCTTCTCAGCTGAGGCCAAGGCCATCCTCCTCGCCCTCAACTTTATTGAATACTCTCCGCCCAGCCACTTTGCCATCTTCTCCGACTCAAAGGCTGTCCTTACTTCATTACTCAATGTTAAATGGGATAACCCCACATCTCACCTTATCCTTTGTAAATTCCTTTCGCCCCCCCTCCGTAGGAAACATATTCTTTTCTTCTGAATACCCAGTCATGTTGGCATCCCTGGCAATGACAGGGCTGATGCAGCTGCTAAGCGTGCCCTCACCCTTTCTCCTATCCCTATTCCCAAAACCCTTTCTGACATCAAACCGCATATCACTTCCCTTATTAATGGCTGCTGGCAAACCTCATGGGACTCCCAAATTGATAACAAACTCCACGTCATTCAGCCCACCATTCCGATCAAACCCACTACTCACAACCTATCCTGTGTCGACAACGTCCACATTACCCGCCTTAGTATAGGTCACACCCATCTTACTCACTCCCACCTCCTTACTGGCTCCCCCCACCCCTCTGCAACAATTGCCATTGCACCCTCACAGTCCATCACATTTTCCTTGCTTGCCCCCTATACAACCTTCCCAAAGCTTCCCTTGCTGCCCACAACTCGGTAGCCAAGCTTTTTAAAACAAAACCTCCGAATAAAATGATCTCCTTCCTTCGTCATGCTTCCCTCTACAACCATATTTAGTCCTCCTTCCCCACCCCCTCTCTCTCTACATTATTTTTCCACCCATACACCTCCTCTCTCTCTCTCTCACCCAGCTTTCTGGCTTTTAGTTCTCTTTTTTTTTCTTAATCTCCCCCGGTTTACTCTCCTTCCTACCTCTGGAATGATCTAGCCTCTCAGGCACAATTTGACCCTTGCTGTTGTGGTGCTGTTAAACTCTCATCAAACAAACAAACAAATCTATAGTTACACAACTTTTTTAGTTGCCTCGGGTCTTCTGGCCCTTGGTATTTTTTTCTCCAACATAACCAAATTCTTCTGCCATACCCTTGACTTTCTCTTTCCTCCCCATGACCCACCTGCTTCCTCCATAGACCATTCCTCAGCCCCAGTCCCCAAAATTGTAAACATTCAGATGCACCAACAAACAAGACACTTTTGAAAGAGTTTCCCCCTTCCTCATCCACTAAGCGCTTCATGGCCTTGTCAGCACCCTCCCCAAGGTTTCTACCCTCAGATCTGGCGATCTATTGCACCAGGGACATTCAAGCCACCACCCACCTCTCCACCAAACCCTAGCTAACACTGGTATTGACATAGCACTTACCCCTCACCATTCCAGAACTCAAGCAAAGGTGTCATCAGAAGCATGCAGGACCTTGCCTACTTGACAAATAAAGACCTCAATGAGGAATTTGCCAGCCAACACGTAACTGAGGCCCATTGTCTCGTCCGTCCTCAAAAGAGACGGTGCTGAAACACCCACCAATACCATCTTCTTGACTTTTGCCACACCAACCCTCCCCTCCCACATTACTGCTGGCTATCTCAGAATCCCCATTTCCCCCTATATTCCCAACCCCCTCTGCTGTCATAAGTGCCAGAGGTATGGCCATGGAAAGAACTCCTGCTGCAGCCAAGCGAGCTGTGGCAATTGTGGAGTCCCCGACCATGACATTGCCTCTTGCACCAACACCCCATACTGCACCAATTGGGACCATAATCACCCAGCCAACCTCCGCTCCTTCTCAAAAGATTGCCCCAACTGGCTTCAGGAGAAAAACCTGATAACTTAACTGAAAATCCTAACTCCCAGCACCACTTACTTGGAGGCCAGGAAGTTATTCCTTGCTTCCCTCCACACTAAACCTTCCTACTCGAGCTTGATCTCCTCAAACACCAATACCGCCTCCCCTCTCCCCCCTTCCCCCCTCCCTTCTTAACACCACTAAATCTGACTCGCATGCTCAAACTGACCTCATCTAGCTCTACTTACTGAGCCCTAAGCCCATTGCCTTTGCCAACAACCAAACCACACCCATTACATAAGCCACCTCCACCACCACCACTCTTTCCAACCTTCCTTCCTCAGCTAAGACCTCCTCTGTCCACACCACAACACCCCAAATGCCATCAAACTCAAGCCAAATTGGCCAACAAAAAACAATTCAACAAACATCCCACCATTGAAACCCACATGTATGACAGTGAAGAGAACATGGATTGTTTGATTACCGAACCCACCAACTTTATCCAACTTTTTTTGATCCAACTTTAAAAAACCACCTCTCCCAAAGAAGCAGGGACAGATCCAAAGGAAAAACAAGCCAACCCAGACACAACAGATCTTCAGAAAATCCCTTCCCCCCCCCCTCCCTCCTAGCATACAAACAATTACAATAACATTCAAACATTATACAATGGAACTTCAGGAGCCTCAAGGCCAACTTGGGAAGAAATTGACCTTTTGGCCACCGCCTTCAACCCAGTTAACTTCTGCCTACAATAGACCTTGCTGAAAACCACTGACCGCTATTTCCTTGCTACCATAAACATCAAGAGGATGCCGACGGGACCTGTGGGGGCATCTCCATTCTTGTTAAACACGATATTTCACACAGCCCTATTCATGTGAAAGCCGACCTTCAGGCCATCTGTATCTCTATCTTCCGCCAGAAAACCTTCACTCTTTGCAATACTTCCCCCCCCCTCTCTAACACCAATGTTTAACCAACCAGCCTTAACAACCTTATCTCTCAGCTCCCCCTCCTTTCATCCTTCTTGGTGACTTCAAAGCCCACAACCCCCTGTGGGGCTCCATTACCACCACCCCCAGAGCCAAGCTTGTCGAAACCATTCTTCAAAAGCACAGCCTCTCTTTACTCAACTCTAATTCCCCAACCTATCTTCACCCTGCCACAGACTCCCTCACCTGCATTTACCTGTCTATCTGCTCCATCAACCTCCTCCTTGATTTTGACTGGAAGATCACTGCTGACCTCTGTGGTAATAACCATTACCCTCTCCTGATTCACTCCAACCTTCACACCCCCAACTGTCCTGTCGACACTGTTGTTGGTATGATCTGAACCATATGAGGTAAATAAGTCGGGCATTAAACATTAATAAGATTAAGACTTAGGCGTAGAAGTAACGCAGTAGTTTTCTCAGTAACTTTCATCATCATCATCATATCGAGTGAACTCGGGCACTGCCGACAAAGATTCTCCACTGCTTGCGATCATCCATGGCACCTGGCAGAACATCTCTTTCAATTCCAGTGTCCTTCTCAAGAACATCAATGTAGGTTATTGCTGGCCTACCACGACTTCTTTTTCCATGTTTTGGGTCCCAGAGAAGTGTCTGATGTATGACTTCATCTCTGCTCCTCCAACAGTGGCCAGCAAATTTAAGGCGCCTTGCCTGGATGACTTCAGAAATAGGCTGTAAGTTTCCATAAAGTTGGCTATTAGGGAGGTGCTGTTGCCATGACACACTAAGGGCAAATCTCAGCAATTTTGTGTATGTACCATCCAGTCTCCTTGAAAGTGCATTTGTCATAGTCCGTCCCTCAGATCCATACAACAGCACACTTTCAACAGCTGCCTTGAAGAAATTGATTTTGAGATCTCTGGAGAGATCACTACACCATATGTTGCTCAGCTTGGAACAGGCAGCCCATGCTTTTCCAATTCGGACATCTATGTCTTCCTTGGTGGAGTCTACCCACGAACCAAGATACTGAAAGTTGGTGACTTGCTTTAAAGTGGTACCGTTAATGTCCTTGAGGCTAGCTTGTGGATGGTTGTACATCATGTACTCAGTCTTTTGACTATTTATTGTCAGACCGACCTCTTTGGCAGCCTCTCCAACTCTGTGTAATAGATGTTCAGCATCAGCAATGTTGTCTGACAACAGCGCAATGTCATCTGCAAAATCAGTGTCACTTAATGTTGTAGATGGGTGGCGTCTGCTCTGCCATTTCTTCAAGGTGAAACCCAGGTGTTCATGGTTTTCCATAGCTTTCCTCAAAGCATAGTCGAGTGTTATGATAAACAGGAAGGGAGCAAGAGTGTCTCCCTGTAGAACTCCGGCCAGAATTTGGAAAAAGTCTGTATCACTATCAGGACTTCTGACCCTTGCTGTTGTGTTTTTATACATAATACCAATGGCATTGACAATGAAAGGCGGTATACCATAAGCAAGGAGGATTTGCAGCATTTTTTCACGATAAATACTGTCAAAAGCCTTGCGAAAATCAACAAAAGTGAGCACCGCAGGTAGTTGTTTTGCCCTAATGCCTTCAATGAGTCTGCGAAGTGTCAAAATTTGCGATATTGTGCCCCGTTTTGGTCTAAAACCATTCTGATTGTTACGAAGAAACGGTTCAATGTGTGCTCGGATACGATGTAACAATAGTTTGTTAAAGATCTTAGCTGAGATGCATGTAAGGCTGATACCCCTGTAATACCCCAGTAACTTTAAACCAATTATATTCTTGGATAATTCTTTCCAAAAGCAAAACCTTACCTTAACCTTAAATCTCTCTGTGCCCTGCGGCACATAAAACCATGATGCTTGCTCTCCAACCTTCACGAACCTCTGCAGCTCTCCATACCTCTGACCAACTTCTCCACCCATATCTACCCCTCTCTTTTGTCACGTCCTCCTCCATGTTATCTTCAATCTTCCAACTTTCCTCTTCCCTCTGGTGCCCATTCCAATGCTACTCTTGCATGACTCATCACCTCTTGCCTCATTACATTCCCGATCTAATTCCATCTACATCTCCTTAATTCATCACTAATTATATTAGCCCCTGTTAACTCCATGATCCTCTCATTGCTCCTCAATTCTGTCCAAGGTTCTCTTGATATTCGTCTTAAACACTTGAACTGAAATGCATCTAGCCTTTGTTCTTCGCTCTTTGTCACTTTCCACGCTTCGCTTTCATTTAGTAAAACAAATAGGAAGGATCGGTATGAAGTTGAATGTGAGGAAATGTAACACCAGGGTAGAGATGGCGGTGAAGATTGGAGATGAGGAGGTGAAAGATTTTGAGGATTTTGTATATTTAGGAGCCAAGGTCAGTAAAGAAGGAGGTGGAACAGAAAATATTAAAAATAGACTAGGAAAGGCAAGATGCACATTCTGGAATCTTGGGAGCATTATGCAGTATAACCCATTACAACAGTATTTTGTACAAAAGGGATTCACCCCTGCTAAAATGAGCTATAATTGAAATGTACCGCTCTAGTATACCCAGTTATTATTTTGTTTTTGGGCTCTAATATATTCTCCTATCTCAATGTATCACTATCATACATGATTTCTATTTTATAAAAGTGAAGCTCAGTTCTTGCTCCCAATAAGTGTGTCATTAGTGGAAGTTACTACATTACCTTGCAGTACTTAATCCTTTTATTATGCCACAGCTTTCCAAGTTATTTATATATAGTATCCTATTTTGGGATGCCAAAAAACTTTTTAGGAAAAAATCAGATGGCTTTTTGTACCTTTGTAGCATAGAATGCTAGGGTTTGCAGGGGGTCTTTGTGGATTTTGTATCCAATATAATGGAAAACATACCTTGTACATATAATCCTGAAGTTCTTTATAATGTTTGTCTTTAATATTAATTCATTTCCATCTCATTTTGAAAGGTTACCAAAAATTTTACCCAAGACTACTACATGATACAGGACTTCTGGAAGCAAAATCCAACAGGGCCCATCATCTTATACATAGCTGGAGAAGCCCCTCTGTCAAAGGAAGAAGTGATTTCAGGTATAAATTAAAGAAAAAAAATGTTTTTGTATTTTTGCATATTTTGGTTTCATCTGATTTTTTTTTTGTATTCCATGAAATATTTTTATTGCCACTGCTCAAGAAATGAGTTTTGGTAAGAAGAGATTCTTGAGATGTCTTCTATTCCCCTCATCCTGATGTTGTTGTCGTGTCAGCTTTAATGAACTCTTATCTGATAACTCAATGTAATGAAGCGAGTATGTATCATTCCCAGTCGTCATACTATTGCAGAAGTAATTGTGTTGTCGCTATGTAACAAAAATACTTTTATGAATGTAAAACCTACGCTGAAGATATCAATAAAGCACAATAAAATATCTAACCATTTCAATTTAAAAATAATCAAAGAATTTGATTTTTTAAAATAATTTTGCTTAATTTCTAAAAGACACAATCACATATGACGTTTCTGGGCTATCCTGGTAAACAATTTTATGTGTTATATGAAAAAAGTGTGAAATCCATACGCAATTTGTTGAGTGAAGTTTTTATTCAATTAATCAACCAAGTCTTTTCCAATTAAACGTGGATTGGAGCCTGGACGTGTGGCAAAATTAAGAAAACATATTTGCAGAGGCAGTCATTTTCATTTCAATTGTGGTAGAGTTTGTAAGAATATTATTTAGTGTTTCATATGGCTTTGGGATTTATATGTTTTGGTATGGGGCTGCCAAGTAATCGTTTGGGCAGCCATGTTGATGAGTAACTAAGGCAGCATCAGTGTTATACAAAAACCCAAACTAGGGTGAAAGGAAGACCAAGTGGCTTAAACTCTCTTAAACCCTTTCAGAGGTGTAATGAATTATTGCAATATGGTTACCTCAAGGCTCAAGTATTTGCTTCATATTACAAAAGTAATGATTGATAGTTTAATGATGCAATTGAATTTTGCCTCTGTTTTACCGGTAACCTAAGGAGTGTGCAAGATGCATTTTTAAATGTGGTAACAAAATTAAACAATTAATTCAAAATGCATTGCACATGTTTACTATGCATCAAAATATGAAATGAACATCTGTGTACATTTAATTTCTCTTTTGTGACTGCAGGTCATCATGTGCAGATGGCAGAGATGTTTGGTGCTCTTGTATTTGCAGTCGAGCATCGTTTCTATGGCAACAGTCAACCAAAAGAAGGAATGAAGCTTGATGTCCTGCAGTACCTGTCTAGTCAAGAAGCGTAAGATTTTCTTAAGGAGTTGAATATATAGTTAAAGGAGTGAATATACAGTTAAAGGAGTGAATATACAGTTAAAGGAGTGAATATATAGTTAAAGGAGTGAATATACAGTTAAAAGGAGTGAATATACAGTTAAAGGAGTGAATATACAGTTAAAGGAGTGAATATACAGTTAAAGGAGTGCATATACACTTAAAGGAGTGAATATACAGTTAAAGGAGTGAATATACAGGTAAAGGAGTGAATATATAGGTAAAGGAGTGAATATACAGTTAAAGGAGTAAATATACAGGTAAAGGAGTGAATATATAGTTAAAGGAGTGAATATACAGTCAAAGAAGTGAATATATAGTTAAAGGAGTGAATATGCAGTTAAAGGAGTGAATATACAGTTAAAGGAGTGAATATACACTTAAAGGAGTGAATATGCACTTAAAGGAGTGAATATATAGTTAAAGGAGTGAATATGCAGTTAAATGAGTGAATATACAGTCAAAGAAGTGAATATATAGTTAAAGGAGTGAATATGCAGTTAAAGGAGTGAATATACAATTAAAGGAGTGAATATACAGTTAAAGGAGTGAATATACAGTTAAAGGAGTGAATATATAGTTAATTAATTTGACAAATTTTAAGAAGGTTTATTATGTTGAGTTCCTTTGAACCCTCTCCGCTTGGCTTATCCTGTTGACCTTTACCTTCTATCAACTGCTATAATCCAAGCCTGTATACATCTATTGTTTTCTTCTACCTTTTTTTTTTGATACCAGGCTTGCAGACCTTGCTGCCTTCATTAGCTTTGCCAAATTGAAGTACAAGCTGACTGATACCAATCTTTGGATCAGCATCGGAGGCTCATATTCAGGAGATTTGTCAGCATGGCTCAATATTAAGGTAGACATGCTGCAGTTGTCCCTATTGCACTTTCTTACTAATTATTGAAAGATAATTCACTTTAACTTTGTTCGTTTCTTCAATGTTTCTTTGGCTGGTAAATTAGAGTTATGTTACTAGATTCTGTTTTACTTCTTTCCTGAAATATCCAATGTCTTTTAAAGGATTATTTCAGGGTCATGCATGTCCATCTTGTATGAAAGAGACTTTAAAAGAAACAAATGGTGCAGAAAGCATTAAAAATCATATTCCATTAAGGAGGTATTCAAGTTTGAAGTTTGGTATCATTTGTTTAGAAATGACTAAAATCAGGCTAATTGTGATGTCACTGCCTCAGATTCCTTTTATTCTTGATGTATTCTATCATATTTTGTCCTTCGATTTTGTGGCTTAAAAACCATTGGATATGTAAGGAAAGCAACCAAACAGAATCTAGTAAGATTAATTATAATTTACCATCTGAAGAAAGTTTGAGGGAAAATAATTGCAATAGGAAAAAGTTACATATGTTTTCTTTGAAATACATTGTTTAGAATGTGAGGATAAGTGTGCCAACCTCCCTTAATAGACTTACCACACCAGCCATTTAAACTTGGATATATAAAATTTTAGAACATTTTCTTTACCATTTTTGGTTCCGATGCAATAGCATAAGGAATATGATGTGATAGCATAAGGAACCTGTGTAGTCATGCTGGCGTGTGTATGAGTGAGTGTGTGTGTATATGTGTATGGGCGAACCTGTTTAGATGCACCAACTGTTACATTCGTATGTTTACACACCTTTAAAGCGATGACACACACACAACCGATGGATGACATCCTCGGTTGTTTTTAGTTCTAAAAATGGCTGTTTTAAAAGTATGATGACTAAAACACTACTCTAGTTCAGTATTTTTGCATTTCGGTACATGTCACCTGTTAAAAAGATAAGATAAAAATATGTGTGTAACCTATTTTCCTAATACCGCCATCCCATGTGTGTGTTGTACATTGATTGGTCACCAGTTATATAGGATTATGCCACGTCATCAGTTGTAGGGTTTACACATGTATGGGTGATTGGTCACCAGTTGTATAGGATTATGGATACGTCACCAGTTGTATAGGATTATGAATATGTCACCAGTTGTAGGGTCTAAACATGTTTGGGTGTATGTATGTATGGGTGGGTGTATGTATGTATGTGTGTCTGTTACAGAAGCTTGTAAACACAATATCTCAAGAACCGTGTGTTGGATTTATGTCATACCTGGCATGGCATATGGATGTGTTGTGGTCTGTAGATGATCCGTATTGTTTTTGGTGTTGATGTCATGAATATTAATTAGAAGGCGGGGCTAAATATAGAATTCTGTGAACGAGCTTGTAAATACAATATTTTGAAAACCATGTGGTGGATTAAGGTCATGTGTGGTATATGGATGTGCTGTTGTTTGTAGATGAGCCCTATTGATTTTGGTGCTGATATCATGAATATTAATTTGTAGGAGGGCTAACTGTAAAATGCTTTTAACAAGCTTGCAAACAGAAGAGTGAAGTAGATTTATGTCTACTTCGTATATGGATGTGTTGTGGTCTGTAGATGATCCCTATTGTTTTTTATGGTGCTGATGTCATGAATATTTAATAGTAGGCGGGGTTAAATGTAAAATTATGTTAACAAGCTTGTAAACACGATATTTCAAGATCATTAAGGTGGATATATGCCATACTTAAAATACTGTATAGGTGTGTTGTGGTCTGTAGATAATCCATGTTGTTTTTGTTGCTGATGTCATGAATATTAATGAGAAGGCAGGACTAACTGTAAAATTCTGTTCATGCTCAAATTTTCACAAATCCATGTCAGATTTAAATCAAACTTGGTATGATGCTGTTGATAAAAGTAAAGATGATATAGAATCCCATAGAATGTTGAGTTGTTGACTTTATCATTATTCATGACAGGCAGAGCCAAATAAACTTTTCATTGGTTGTTGTGATTGTGGCTTATAGCTTAAGGCAAAAACTGTAATACATAAACAAGCAACAAAATATATACAAATTACATGTTCCAGTTCCAGTATGAAAAATAAAGAATGTAAGCACACAAAAATTTAAAGATATACAATAATTAAAGAAATTGCTTCTAATCCAAAGTTGGCATTGGAAACTTGTGGGATTTCTCCCTGTGGTGTTTCTTTTAGAGTCCTTTTTCAGATAAACTTGCTTTATCTCTGAACTAATTCTTTAAGCCACAAAATCATAGGACAAGAGTATAATAAAATGTAGAAAGACTTTAAAGGAATGATGAGATGCTGCATGTAGTATAACACAAATAAGACAGAACATTGAAGCTGAATATTTCATTTAAATTTAAAATTTGTGTTTTTATTTTTGCAGTACCCACACCTTATTCATGCATCATTAGCCTCCTCTGCCCCATTGAGGGCAGTAGTTGACTTTCAAGGATACAATGATGTAGTGACTGCCAGCCTAAACAACACTTATGTTGGTGGATCCAAAGAGGTAAGGCACTATCAGGACAACTGGGAAAGGGAAGGGCAACTATCAGGACAACTGGGAAAGGGAAAGGGCAACTATCAGAGCAACTGGGACAGGGGAAGGGCAACTATCAGGACAACTGGAAAAGGGAATGGCAACAATCAGGACAACTGGGAAAGGGGAAGAGCCACTATCAAGACAACTGTGAAAGGGGAATGGCAACTATCAGGACAACTGGGAAAGGGAAAGGGCAACTATCAGAAAGGGGAAAGGCAACTATCAGAACAACTGGGACAGGGGAAGGACAACTATCAGGACAACTGTGAAAGGGGAAGGGCAACTATCAGGACAACTGGGACTGGGGAAGGGCAATTATCAGGACAACTGGGAAAGGGGAAGGGCAACTATCAGGATAACTGGGACAGGGGAAGGACAACAATCAGGACAACTGGGAAAGGGGAAGGGCCACTATCAGGACAACTGTGAAAGGGGAAGGGCAACTATCAGGACAACTGGGAAAGGGGAAGGGCAACTATCAGAATAACTGGGACAGGGGAAGGACAACAATCAGGACAACTGGGAAAGGGGAAGGGCAACTATCAGGACAACTGGGACTGGGGAAGGGCAATTATCAGGACAACTGGGAAGGGGGAATTGCCATTATCAGGACAACTGGGAAAGGGGAAGGGCAACTATCAGAATAACTGGGACATTGGAAGGGCAACTATCAGGACAACGGGGAAAGGGGAATTGCCATTATCAGGACAACTGGGAAAGGGGAAGGGCAACTATCAGGACAACTGGGAAAGGGGAAGGGCCACTATCAGGACAACTGGGACAGGGGAAGGACAACTATCAGGACAACTGGGACAGGGAAAGAGGTCTCATCTGTCTGAAGGGTCCACTTAAAATTGATTGTGTTACATCTGTGCTTAAAGATCGATTAAAGTGTGTAAATGCCTGGAAACAGGTCATCACAAATATTTTGCACAGAGTTGCATATTTCAAGTACCATTTGTATGAAGTGTACAATAATGCATTAAGTTGACAAAAATGTGACAAGTGTACAAATATTTTGTAGTGTACTAATATGTTACTGGTGTACAAAATTGTATCCAGTGTACAAAAACATGTATAAAATGCACTAAAATGTATCCAGTGTACAAAAACATTTATCAATGGTACAAAACTATATTAAGTGTACAAAAATGTATCAAGTATTAGTTACCACGATATGTCTTTTATTATTGCTGTCATCCATCATATCGATTTCTTGTTATGTGCAATATCACAATTCTACATCGTCTCCTTGCGTGCCAGTCAAATCTTTCAGGATGCAGCTAAAGATGGCACCCTAAACCTGACTGGACCAGAACGGGAAGTGAATGAACACTGAACTGTTACCCTTCTTTTTTTGAATAGTGTTCAGAAAACCAGGTAGGATGTTACTGTTCTACCATCAGGACCGACGGCTTAATGTCCCCTCCGAAGGATGGCGAGCACCATTCAAGCATTGGCACATCTCTCAACAGCTGAATGAAGAGTTGGAGCTGCAAACGAAATGCTTCTGCTTCGATGTTCAGCATATCTGTCTGCATAGCTGTGAAAAATCGAGTTAAACCTGACCGAACCTTCAACTCAAGATTTTCAGCATCTCAGTCGTGAGCTGTGCCAACCATGAGCTGCCTGTTCTCCAAAAGGTGTTTGTGATATGGGTTACCTAAAAAGTTTTAATATGTATTTTCCTGCCTCTTGCAGTGTATTGGCAACATCTCAGCTGCTTTTGCAACAATTGACAGCCTCGTCAAAGCCAAAAATTTTGGAAAACTGAAACAAGACTTTAAGTTGTGCAGCACTCCTGAAAGCAAGTTGGATCTTGAGGTCTTTACGTCTAATCTTGCTGACATGTTTATGGGATTTGTTCAGTACAATGAGGGAACGGGGAAGGACAGCACCATTTACCAGGTTTGTGGACCGATGACACAGACTTCTGATCCATATCAAAATCTTGTCAATTTTGAAGCACAGGTAAGTTTTACTTAGTGGGTAAAAGTGAAAATTAGACATTTAGAATTCAGTAATGATAATGACAATCACTTATAAGGATCTTTCTTGTAAGATCAAAGCACTTAACAAAGCTATACTTATCACAATATGGTTAAAAGGTCAGGAACGGCTTGTTGTAATGATCAGAATGGTGTCACTTTTTTGTGCTGTAAACTAAGTCAAATTAATGAATAGAAAAAGAAAATTTACTCTTAAAATTTGAGTGGAATGATGAATGTTTCCCATGATCTGGAATGTAATAAATTAGTGAAAAAAAGTGCACTGTGTACCAACAATGAAATAAATTTAGAAGAATAAATAAAAAAAGACCTAGGAAATATCCAGTTCTTGTGCAACAAAACACTTGATAAATACATGTAATCTTAATGTCCCCTGACAGTTCATTCCACTGCCTAGCAAATGAACAAATGGAGAATACAAGAGTTTATATAGCAGCTTTATATACAATTATTACCCTGGTCACTGGGCCTTAACTCTCCTCAGTGCCTGGGAGTCACAAGCCCGTTTTATCAGCAGATCATCCAAACACATAGAACTGTCACTGCCCTCACAGCATATCATCAAGGGTTGCTAAGCAAAAAATCAGTCTGTGCAAAAAAATACACTCTTACTCTGCCTCTGTATAATAACATCTTTTTGATCAAAATTGAATATTTGTAATGTGAAAATTAGTCATTGATGTTTTCCTTACATTTAAAAATTGTTTTATTTGCATTTGCCATTTTGTCATTGAGTGCCTAATTTGTACAATTGCCTGCTCATATGCTAAATTGGAATTGGATATAAACATATTATAGACAGCTAACCCACCCTACAATCTAGTTAATTTCTACAGCAGTGCAACAGTTATAGTCAATCACTTAACACTGTCTCCCTCATTTTGTTTGCACCCTCAGCAGTCCGGTCCACGTTCTCCAATGGGAGATCTCCCAATCGGAAGATGTTTGTCATAACCCAAATTCAAATCTCTTTAAAGAAATACATAACAGTAAAATAGGTTTTAAGCCAAAGGTAGGAAAAATGCGTACAAAATATTCTAATTTTCTTGGTGCAACAGAATGATGAAATTTTCTTCATTTTCACCAGTGCAAATTTTTCTTTCACCAGGAAATTTTAAAATAATCTTTAAAAATAAATTTGAATATTTTCTGAAGAGCAGATATTTACATTTTAGTCACCAGCAAAAGCTCAAGTTAAACACAAATATTAATTTCAATATCATTTGCAAAAAATACAGATTTAGAATTACAGAATTTAAAAATAAAAAAATAAATTAATTGCTGAACTTATAAGCAACAGTTTAAATTGTTATAGTCACTGCACATGTCTCAATCTCCCAATCAGGAGATTTCCTGATCGGGAACGTGGACTGGAATGCTCAATCTTGATAGATTTGAGTTTAAACCTCTTTGGCACTATTGACATGAGCTACTAAGCAGCATGAACTTCAATTATGCTTCAACCCAGAGCAAGTGGGACAGTGAAAGATCACTGATCTGCTACATACTTCAATTCAACCAGACTTTCTGAATTAAATCAAACTCAAATTTCACCCCTACGATCTATGCCTATGCCCTACGATCTATGCCTATGCTGTGTGATTAGAATTGTTAGATTGATTTTTGAGGTGTCCTTTCTTTAAATAAAGTCAAGTGTTTAACACATTCCAGTAATTTATCCTGGAAAGGCTTTTTTCAAGAAGGTCAATCTTCTAAATGAACATCACCATTTTTCAGTAAAGTATCTTCCAAGAACTAAGAAACTTTTTGTTTGGTTGTGTTCAACAATTTCCTTTTTTTTTTTTCTCAGCTATTTGATGTATTGAATACAAATTTTCCTAAGCTTCCTCATCATTCGGTAAACCATATTTACTTCACCAGACTCTGTACTGAAAAGCCAATAAAATGAGACTTTTGAATTATCAAATCTGTTACACTTTATATTTTCATAGGTGAAGGGAATGCTGGGATTGAATTGCATGAATATATCATACAAAAACTACCTGCTGGATTTTGAGGCAGATGACAACATACGTGCATGGATCTACCAAACCTGCTCCCAGTTTGGATATTGTGAGTCATTAAATGACTGTTGTCAAATCTCATGAGTTGTTAAATGACTGTTGTCAAATCTCATTAGTTCAGTGATGCGATGACAAGTGACACACAATTACAATGACGGGGTCGTTGCCTGCGTATTTGGTTATGATAGTAACAATGCTATCACGAAACAATTAATACAACCTGGACAAGAACACAGCTACGACGTACGGACAAACATAACGTAATGTCCACGGCCGTTAACAACCAGTTGTGGTGCACTGGTGTGTCTACCCAACCCAGGCTTGAACCCAGGGCCTCGTGGTCTGTAGACATGTATGATAACCGCTACACCACAGTTAGTAGACATTAGTTCAGTGGTCAAACAAGCTCATTTTATATGAAAGAGGACTATAGATCTTTTAAAACTGAGTTTAGCTAAATGTGAAATGTCAGGAATAATTTACCAGGGCTTTGAAAATAGCGACCCCAATTTTCGTAACTTTTTTTCATATGCATTTTTGACAACTTTCCTTTCTTTTTCTTTCGTTACAAGTTTGGTTGGAATGGATGCTAAGATATTTATCTTTTGAGTAATTAAAACCAATTTAAAAAATATTGGACAAAATTATGCAAATTAAGCAATTTTTGGCTAAATTTGGTCAACAAATGGTCAATCTTTGCAGAAGTATAACTTCTTGTCAGTATTGAAAACAGAGATTTGTGTTACATATTTAGATTGTTTTTGAAATTTCCTTACCAATGATACTAATCTATAATTTTTAAAAAGAAAGAAAAGATGAAAACACATCAAAAATAGTTCAGTGGTCAAGCGTGTTTATCTTAGATGAAAAAGGACTTCAAAAGAAACAAAATAGTGAAGAAAGTATTCAAAAACCTTATTTTCTAAAGGAAATAATTGAGTTTACAGTTTGGTAACATTTGTGTAGAAACGACCGAAATCAGACTACTTATGATGTCACAGCCTCAGATTCTTCAAAGTCTTTATGTATTCTATCATATTTTTTCCTGTGGCTTTGTGACTTAAAAACCACGGGATTTGTCGAAAAGTAGAAAAACTGAATCTAGGAAGGGTATTTAAAATATAATATCTAAAGAAAGTTTGAGAATTTTTTTTAAATAGTGACAAAATTAAATAAACTTTCTTTAAGATACATAAAGACTTTGGGGAATCTGAGACCATTACATCACAACTAGTCTGATTTCAGTTGTTTCTACAGAAATGTTACCAAACTTTGAATTTAAATATCTCCTCAACGGAATCAGATTTTTAAACGCTTTCTTTACTATTTTGTTTCTTTTAAAGTCCTCTTTCATATAAGATGGACATGCGTGACCACTGAACTAATCCTTTAAATCAATCAAATGCTGGGGTAATTTTCCCTTTACTAAACCAACCAATCACATGCAGGGAACATTATAACCAACAACAATATGCAGGGGTATTACCATAATTTTATGTATGTTTAGCAGTAAGTCATTGCGTACGTATGGCGATACGTAAGTACAGTGTGTAAAATGCATTAACATTTTGTATGCACACGAGCCTAAGTACAGTACAAATTGAAATGTAAATTGTGTCAAAGTTCAAACTGCTTTGCTTGTAGGCCTATACTATTCCTATTACTGTTATGAGGTTTTCCCAAAAGGATTCCTAATGCATCTTCCCATTAATTCTTAAGAAGGAAGTAGACAAATAACCAGGTAAGATTTAAGTTGGAAATCAGGCCTAGAATGTGTATGCAAATATGCTGATTTTGTAAATGTAACGGGGTGTGTTCTTTGGGGTTCATATTCCCTCAACATTCCAAAAAAATTAGAATCATTTGTGCTTAGTTTAAACACAAAAATAGGATGTAAATTGGCAATACTCGTTCAAATTTGAAAACGGTGGTGTTCAGCTACGACGGCTCCTAGTGGTATGAAATTGTGCCATTGACCTGACAGCACAAACATACAAAGGCGGTATTGAGTGTTATCGGCAGCTAAACCCTTGATATTTGTGAACGAGACAACTGATTTTCCATATCTGGAAAACATTTGTGATTTTAGTTATAAATACAGTTTATAGGAAGTTTTCAGTCTGGCATGGAATTTCATAACCAAATCACGCACACTACAATTCAGTCTCTAAATAGTTCTAAATAGTCTGGTGAAGTGCCCATTTCTGCATGCATAGACTGCTGATTAGTGTGTGAATGTGCATTTTTAATGAGCTTGACTCCATACCCTAGTAAATTGTACAGACGATCAGTATCCTGCAGCATTTCATTGGTTGTTCATAGTCACATGAATTTTGGCCATGTGTCATTTAAATTAGATTTCTGGAATTTTTGATTCGGATATGAAAAGATCTGTAAAGAACGAGAAAACATTCCATAGACTTTCCGCACCAGTCATTGTCATTCAAATTGATATTTTCCATTTTCTGTTTGTTTATAAAATCCTGTGATACAAAGTCTCACTTCTGACCTCATCTTTTAAAGAGTTGTTCTTTGCAGTTTTCATATATAGACAATGATATTAATAATGTCCTCAATCAGATTGTGATCACTGACTAAATGTATTAATATGCTGAATAGGGGTTAAATATAGCCCAAAATTAAAAAAGTTCCATTTGTGCATAATATGCACACACACACACCAGTGCTGATTGCAAAATGGAGAGTGTGTGCTTTTCAAAATGGAAGAAGATACATTAAACAGGGCCTCTACCTAAGATACCAAAAGTATCTCACGATGACGAGTAAACACACAATTACAATGACTTGGTTGTCGCCTGCATATTCGGTTATGATAGAAACAATGCTATCACAAAACGCTAAATACGACCCGGACGAGAACACAGGTACGACATACGGACAGACATAACATCGACAACCAAGTCAATGTCCACGGTCTTTGATAACCAGTTGTGGTGCACTGGCGTGTCTACCCAACCCAGGTTGAACCCGGGGCCTTGTGGTCTGTAGACATGTATGATAGCGCCACACCACAGCATGTAGACAGAGTATCTCTTATCTCTGCTTTTATTTTGATTTTATAAGGAGCAACTGAGTGGGATTAGAGCTGTTCCATTTTGTTTGTACATTCCATCAAAGGGTCGGAGGAAAAAGTCTTTACAGAAATACAAATGGCTGAAATATATTTCCAGACAAGTTTTTCATCATGTATTTTACATTGAGTGAAAATTTTCAAACTTTTATCTCTAAAAGAAAATTTTTTGAAGCTTTATGAAATATTTTTGTAAAGACTTAAAATAAATGATTTTCTTGCAAATGATCTATAAAAGCAGAAATGTTAATACAACACCCATCTGTTCATATTACACTACCAATTGCAGTGTAATGCAAACTGAATGTGTACTTATTATGTATATCTAAGTTTGTATCACAGACGCTGTATTGGGCTCTTTGGACAATGATCGGAGGGTCGGTGGAAATGGTTTTCTGAGGGGAAAATCATATTGCTCTAAGAACTTTTGCATATATGTGTAAACACACACTTTGGCTAGAAAACTGGTTTTCCAAGGAACATGCATATTAGCATATTAAACTGTATGTCTGCCCAGATACTCATATTTTGTTGATCCTTGATTTGCCTTTTCTTCCCTAACAGATCAAACTTGCGATGTGAAAACAAACTGCTCTTTCTCTCACCAAGTTGACTTGACACTAGACCTGAGCATTTGCAAAGATGTATACCACATCCCTGCAGAGACAGTGTACAGACAAGCAAACTTTACCAATCAGTACTATGGAAGCACCCGTCCTAAAGGCACACGAATTCTTTTTGTGAATGGTAATACTTTTGTATTGAATGAAATTGCATTTTGTTATTTATCTTGAAATAACTTAATTTCATGTATTGACCAAATTTAGATTTTATTTTTGATAAATGGCAGCCAAGTGATAAATGTTGGACAAAGGGATTTACATCAGTAACTACAAAGAACTGGTCTTTATTGTGGCTGCAACTGTCTACAACTGCACTTTGACTGAGAGTAAAAACCTGAAGTGCTCTTAAATCTAAAATGTCCAACCTTTTTCTCTTACTTTTTATTTACTGCAGCCTTGTTGCTCAACCCTTCTTAATAGGTATCATTGTGGCACAATTTAGAATAAATACTTGGTGCTCTGTGAGTTATAAAAGAATCCCATGTTGCTAAAGACTGCTGCTCACTACAGTGTCACCATACACGTGATCTAAGCAAAAGTGGAAAAAAAACATTGAGAATATATGAAGGGAATGGTTGCAGTTATACAGCACATGATGTATGATTCACTGAAACAGTGACAAAGCATAGCAAGTACATTGGCAAATGATATTGTGGCTATACATATGTAAAGGTCTGAAATGCTATGAGGGAGTCAATATTGAAGTCTCATTTTATTTTAGGTACTGTACATGTCATTCACCCGAGGTCATTCCATAAAGCTTTGTGCTAAACTCAAGACGGTACTGTACATGTCATTCACCCGAGGTCATTCCATAAAGCTTTGTGCTAAACTCAAGACGGTACTGTACATGTCATTCACCCGAGGTCATTCCATAAAGCTTTGTGTTAAACTCAAGATGGTACTGTACATGTCATTCACCCGAGGTCATTCCATAAAGCTTTGTGTTAAACTCAAGACTGAATGTACGGTTGGTGTTGTGTCTGAATGGAATGCTCTTCCATTGAATGTCTGTCATTGATGCTATTAATCAGTTCAAGGGGTGTTTGGACTGAATGTCTGTCATTGATGCTATTAATCAGTTCAAGGAGTGTTTGGACTGAATGTCTGTCATTGATGCTATTAATCAGTTCAAGGGGTGTTTGGACTGAATGTCTGTCATTGATGCTATTAATCAGTTCAAGGGGTGTTTGGACTGAATGTCTGTCATTGATGCTATTAATCAGTTCAAGGGGTGTTTGGACTGAATGTCTGTCATTGATGCTATTAATCAGTTCAAGGGTGTTTGGACTGAATGTCTGTCATTGATGCTATTAATCAGTTCAGGGGTGTTTGGACTGAATGTCTGTCATTGATGCTATTAATCAGTTCAAGGGGTGTTTGGACTGAATGAATGTGCTATTGTCAGTTTGGCTGAATTGATGCTATTAATCAGTTCAAGGGTGTTTGGACTGAATGTCTGTCATTGATGCTATTAATCAGTTCAAGGGTGTTTGGACTGAATGTCTGTCATTGATGCTATTAATCAGTTCAAGGGGTGTTTGGACTGAATGTCTGTCATTGATGCTATTAATCAGTTCAAGGGTGTTTGGACTGAATGTCTGTCATTGATGCTATTAATCAGTTCAAGGGGTGTTTGGACTGAATGTCTGTCATTGATGCTATTAATCAGTTCAAGGGTGTTTGGACTGAATGTCTGTCATTGATGCTATTAATCAGTTCAAGGGGTGTTTGGACTGAATGTCTGTCATTGATGCTATTAATCAGTTCAAGGGTGTTTGGACTGAATGTCTGTCATTGATGCTATTAATCAGTTCAAGGAGTGTTTGGACTGAATGTCTGTCATTGATGCTATTAATCAGTTCAAGGGGTGTTTGGACTGAATGTCTGTCATTGATGCTATTAATCAGTTCAAGGGGTGTTTGGACTGAATGTCTGTCATTGATGCTATTAATCAGTTCAAGGGGTCTGTTTGATGCTATTAATCAGAATGTCTGTCATTGATGCTATTAATCAGTTCAAGGGGTGTTTGGACTGAATGTCTGTCATTGATGCTATTAATCAGTTCAAGGGGTGTTTGGACTGACAGTCTGTCATTGATGCTATTAATCAGTTCAAGGGGTGTTTGGACTGACAGTCTGTCATTGATGCTATTAATCAGTTCAAGGGGTGTTTGGACTGAATGTCTGTCATTGATGCTATTAATCAGTTCAAGGGGTGTTTGGACTGAATGTCTCAGTCATTGATGCTGATTAATCAGTTCAAGGGTGTTTGGACTGAATGTCTGTCATTGATGCTATTAATCAGTTCAAGGGGTGTTTGGACTGAATGTCTGTCATTGATGCTATTAATCAGTTCAAGGGGTGTTTGGACTGAATGTCTGTCATTGATGCTATTAATCAGTTCAAGGGGTGTTTGGACTGAATGTCTGTCATTGATGCTATTAATCAGTTCAAGGGGTGTTTGGACTGAAATGATGCTATTAATCAGTTCAAGGGTGTTTGGACTGAATGATGATGCTATTAATCAGTTCAAGGGTGTTTGGACTGAATGTCTGTCTGATCTATTAATCAGTTCAGGGTGTTTGGACTGATGCTGATGCTATTAATCAGTTCAAGGGTGTTTGTTTGGACTGAATGTCTGTCATTGATGCTATTAATCAGTTCAAGGGGTGTTTGGACTGAATGTCTGTCATTGATGCTATTAATCAGTTCAAGGGGTGTTTGGACTGAATGTCTGTCATTGATGCTATTAATCAGTTCAAGGGGTGTTTGGACTGAATGTCTGTCATTGATGCTATTAATCAGTTCAATGGGGTGTTTGGACTGACAGTCTGTCATTGATGCTATTAATCAGTTCAAGGGTGTTTGGACTGAATGTCTGTCATTGATGCTATTAATCAGTTCAAGGGGTGTTTGGACTGACAGTCTGTCATTGATGCTATTAATCAGTTCAAGGGGTGTTTGGACTGAATGTCTGTCATTGATGCTATTAATCAGTTCAAGGGGTGTTTGGACTGAATGTCTGTCATTGATGCTATTAATCAGTTCAAGGGGTGTTTGGACTGACAGTCTGTCATTGATGCTATTAATCAGTTCAAGGGGTGTTTGGACTGAATGTCTGTCATTGATGCTATTAATCAGTTCAAGGGGTGTTTGGACTGACAGTCTGTCATTGATGCTATTAATCAGTTCAAGGGTGTTTGGACTGAAGTCTGTCATTGATGCTATTAATCAGTTAAGGGGTTTCAGTTCAAGGGGTGTTTGGACTGAATGTCTGTCATTGATGCTATTAATCAGTTCAAGGGGTGTTTGGACTGAATGTCTGTCATTGATGCTATTAATCAGTTCAAGGGGTGTTTGGACTGAATGTCTGTCATTGATGCTATTAATCAGTTCAAGGGGTGTTTGGACTGACAGTCTGTCATTGATGCTATTAATCAGTTCAAGGGGTGTTTGGACTGAATGTCTGTCATTGATGCTATTAATCAGTTCAAGGGGTGTTTGGACTGAATGTCTGTCATTGATGCTATTAATCAGTTCAAGGGGTGTTTGGACTGAATGTTGTCATTGACTATTAATCAGTTCAAGGGTGTTTGGACTGAATGTCTGTCATTGATGCTATTAATCAGTTCAAGGGGTGTTTGGACTGAATGTCTGTCATTGATGCTATTAATCAGTTCAAGGGGTGTTTGGACTGAATGTCTGTCATTGATGCATTGATGCTATTAATCAGTTCAAGGGTGTTTGGACTGAATGTCTGTCATTGATGCTATTAATCAGTTCAAGGGGTGTTTGGACTGAATGTCTGTCATTGATGCTATTAATCAGTTCAAGGGGTGTTTGGACTGAATGTCTGTCATTGATGCTATTAATCAGTTCAAGGGGTGTTTGGACTGAATGTCTGTCATTGATGCTATTAATCAGTTCTATTAATCAGTTCAAGGGGGTGTTTGGACTGAATGGGTGTTTGGACTGAATGTCTGTCATTGATGCTATTAATCAGTTCAAGGGGTGTTTGGACTGAATGTCTGTCATTGATGCTATTAATCAGTTCAAGGGGTGTTTGGACTGAATGTCTGTCATTGATGCTATTAATCAGTTCAAGGGTGTTTGGAATGTTGATGCTATTAATCAGTTCAAGGGGTGTTTGAATGTCTGTCATTGATGCTATTAATCAGTTCAAGGGTGTTTGGACTGAATGTCTGTCATTGATGCTATTAATCAGTTCAAGGGGTGTTTGGACTGAATGTCTGTCATTGATGCTATTAATCAGTTCAAGGGTGTTTGGACTGAATGTCTGTCATTGATGCTATTAATCAGTTCAAGGGGTGTTTGGACTGAATGTCTGTCATTGATGCTATTAATCAGTTCAAGGGGTGTTTGGACTGAATGTCTGTCATTGATGCTATTAATCAGAAGGGGTGTTTGTCTGTCATTGATGCTATTAATCAGTTCAAGGGGTGTTTGGACTGAATGTCTGTCATTGATGCTATTAATCAGTTCAAGGGTGTTTGGACTGAATGTCTGTCATTGATGCTATTAATCAGTTCAAGGGGTGTTTGGACTGAATGTCTGTCATTGATGCTATTAATCAGTTCAAGGGTGTTTGGACTGAATGTCTGTCATTGATGCTATTAATCAGTTCAATGCTATTAATCAGGGGTGTTTGGACTGAATGTCTGTCATTGATGCTATTAATCAGTTCAAGGGTGTTTGGACTGAATGTCTGTCATTGATGCTATTAATCAGTTCAAGGGGTGTTTGGACTGAATGTCTGTCATTGATGCTATTAATCAGTTCATGTCTGTCATTGATGGGTGTTTGGACTGAATGTCTGTCATTGATGCTATTAATCAGTTCAAGGGTGTTTGGACTGAATGTCTGTCATTGATGCTATTAATCAGTTCAAGGGGTGTTTGGACTGAATGTCTGTCATTGATGCTCAGTTAATCAGTTCAAGGGGTGTTTGGACTGAATGTCTGTCATTGATGCTATTAATCAGTTCAAGGGGTGTTTGGACTGAATGTCTGTCATTGATGCTATTAATCAGTTCAAGGGTGTGTTTGATGCTATTAATGAAGGGGTGTCTGAATGTCTGTCATTGATGCTATTAATCAGTTCAAGGGGTGTTTGGACTGAATGTCTGTCATTGATGCTATTAATCAGTTCAAGGGGTGTTTGGACTGAATGTCTGTCATTGATGCTATTAATCAGTTCAAGGGGTGTTTGGACTGAATGTCTGTCATTGATGCTATTAATCAGTTCAAGTCTGTCATTGATGGTGTTTGGACTGAATGTCTGTCATTGATGCTATTAATCAGTTCAAGGGGTGTTTGGACTGAATGTCTGTCATTGATGCTATTAATCAGTTCAAGGGTGTTTGACTGAATGTCTGTCATTGATGCTATTAATCAGTTCAAGGGGTGTTTGGACTGAATGTCTGTCATTGATGCTATTAATCAGTTCAAGGGGTGTTTGGACTGAATGTCTGTCATTGATGCTATTAATCAGTTCAAGGGGTGTTTGGACTGAATGTCTGTCATTGATGCTATTAATCAGTTCAAGGGTGTTTGGACTGAATGTCTGTCATTGATGCTATTAATCAGTTCAAGGGGTGTTTGGACTGAATGTCTGTCATTGATGCTATTAATCAGTTCAAGGGGTGTTTGACTGAATGTCTGTCATTGATGCTATTAATCAGTTCAAGGGGTGTTTGGACTGAATGTCTGTCATTGATGCTATTAATCAGTTCAAGGGTGTTGGACTGAATGTCTGTCATTGATGCTATTAATCAGTTCAAGGGGTGTTTGGACTGACAGTCTGTCATTGATGCTATTAATCAGTTCAAGGGGTGTTTGGACTGAATGTCTGTCATTGATGCTATTAATCAGTTCAAGGGGTGTTTGGACTGAATGTCTGTCATTGATGCTATTAATCAGTTCAAGGTGTTTGGACTGACAGTCTGTCATTGATGCTATTAATCAGTTCAAGGGGTGTTTGGACTGAATGTCTGTCATTGATGCTATTAATCAGTTCAAGGGGTGTTTGGACTGAATGTCTGTCATTGATGCTATTAATCAGTTCAAGGGGTGTTTGGACTGAATGTCTGTCATTGATGCTATTAATCAGTTCAAGGGGTGTTTGGACTGAATGTCTGTCATTGATGCTATTAATCAGTTCAAGGGGTGTTTGACTGAATGTCTGTCATTGATGCTATTAATCAGTTCAAGGGGTGTTTGGACTGAAGTCTGTCATTGATGCTATTAATCAGTTCAAGGGTGTTTTGGACTGAATGTCTGTCATTGATGCTATTAATCAGTTCAAGGGGTGTTTGACTGAATGTCTGTCATTGATGCTATTAATCAGTTCAAGGGTGTTTGGACTGAATGTCTGTCATTGATGCTATTAAGGGTGTTTGGACAGTCATTGATGCTATTAATCAGTTCAAGGGGTGTTTGGACTGAATGTCTGTCATTGATGCTATTAATCAGTTCAAGGGGTGTTTGGACTGAATGTCTGTCATTGATGCTATTAATCAGTTCAAGGTGTTTGGACTGAATGTCTGTCATTGATGCTATTAATCAGTTCAAGGGTGTTTGGACTGAATGTCTGTCATTGATGCTATTAATCAGTTCAAGGGGTGTTTGGACTGAATGTCTGTCATTGATGCTATTAATCAGTTCAAGGGGTGTTTGGACTGAATGTTGATGCTATTAATCAGTTCCAAGGGGTGTTTGGACTGAATGTCTGTCATTGATGCTATTAATCAGTTCAAGGGGTGTTTGGACTGAATGTTTCTGTCATTGATGCTATTAATCAGTTCAAGGGTGTTTGGACTGAATGTCTGTCATTGATGCTATTAATCAGGGGTGTTTGGACTGAATGTCTGTCATTGATGCTATTAATCAGTTCAAGGGTGTTTGGACTGAATGTCTGTCATTGATGCTATTAATCAGTTCAAGGGGTGTTTGGACTGAATGTCTGTCATTGATGCTATTAATCAGTTCAAGGGGTGTTTGGACTGAATGTCTGTCATTGATGCTATTAATCAGTTCAGGTGTTTTGGACTGGTGTTTGACCGAATGTCTGTCATTGATGCTATTAATCAGTTCAAGGGGTGTTTGGACTGAATGTCTGTCATTGATGCTATTAATCAGTTCAAGGGGTGTTTGACTGAATGTCTGTCATTGATGCTATTAATCAGTTCAAGGGGTCAGTTTGGACTGAATGTCTGTCATTGATGCTATTAATCAGTTCAAGGGGTGTTTGGACTGAATGTCTGTCATTGATGCTATTAATCAGTTCAAGGGGTGTTTGGACTGAATGTCTGTCATTGATGCTATTAATCAGTTCAAGGGGTGTTTGGACTGAATGTCTGTCATTGATGCTATTAATCAGTTCAAGGGGTGTTTGGACTGAATGTCTGTCATTGATGCTATTAATCAGTTTGGACTGAAGGGTGTTTGACCGAATGTCTGTCATTGATGCTATTAATCAGTTCAAGGGGTGTTTGGACTGAATGTCTGTCATTGATGCTATTAATCAGTTCAAGGGTGTTTGGACTGAATGTCTGTCATTGATGCTATTAATCAGTTCAAGGGGTGTTTGGACTGAATGTCTGTCATTGATGCTATTAATCAGTTCAAGGGGGTGTTTGGACTGAATGTCTGTCATTGATGCTATTAATCAGTTCAAGGGGTGTTTGGACTGAATGTCTGTCATTGATGCTATTAATCAGTTCAAGGGGTGTTTGACTGAATGACTGAATCTGTCATTGATGCTATTAATCAGTTCAAGGGTGTTTGGACTGAATGTCTGTCATTGATGCTATTAATCAGTTCAAGGGGTGTTTCAAGTCATTGATGCTATTAATGTTTGGACTGAATGTCTGTCATTGATGCTATTAATCAGTTCAAGGGGTGTTTGGACTGAATGTCTGTCATTGATGCTATTAATCAGTTCAAGGGGGTGTTTGACTGAAGTCTGTCATTGATGCTATTAATCAGTTCAAGGGGTGTTTGGACTGAATGTCTGTCATTGATGCTATTAATCAGTTCAAGGGGTGTTTGACTGAATGTCTGTCATTGATGCTATTAATCAGTTCAAGGGGGTGTTTGACTGAATGTCTGTCATTGATGCTATTAATCAGTTCAAGGGGTGTTTGGACTGAATGTCTGTCATTGATGCTATTAATCAGTTCAAGGGGTGTTTGGACTGAATGTCTGTCATTGATGCTATTAATCAGTTCAAGGGGTGTTTGGACTGAAGTCTGTCATTGATGCTATTAATCAGTTCAAGGGGTGTTTGGACTGAATGTCTGTCATTGATGCTATTAATCAGTTTGGACTGAATGTCTGTCATTGATGCTATTAATCAGTTCAAGGGTGTTTGGACTGGGTGCTATTAATCAGTTCAAGGGTGTTTGACCGAATGTCTGTCATTGATGCTATTAATCAGTTCAAGGTGTTTGACTGAATGTCTGTCATTGATGCTATTAATCAGTTCAAGGGGTGTTTGGACTGAATGTCTGATGATGCTATTAATCAGTTCAAGGGGTGTTTGGACTGAATGTCTGTCATTGATGCTATTAATCAGTTCAAGGGGTGTTTGGACTGAATGTCTGTCATTGATGCTATTAATCAGTTCAAGGGGTGTTTGGACTGAATGTCTGTCATTGATGCTATTAATCAGTTCAAGGGGTGTTTGGACTGAATGTCTGTCATTGATGCTATTAATCAGTTCAAGGGGTGTTTGACTGAACTGATGCTATTAATCAGTTCAAGGGGTGTTTGGACTGAATGTCATTGATGCTATTAATCAGTTCAAGGGGTGTTTGGACTGAATGTCTGTCATTGATGCTATTAATCAGTTCAAGGGGTGTTTGGACTGAATGTCTATTAATCAGTTCAGGGGTGTTTGGACTGATGCTATTAATCAGTTCAAGGGGTGTTTGGACTGAATGTCTGTCATTGATGCTATTAATCAGTTCAAGGGGTGTTTGGACTGAATGTCTGTCATTGATGCTATTAATCAGTTCAAGGGGTGTTTGGACTGAATGTCTGTCATTGATGCTATTAATCAGTTCAAGGGGTGTTTGGACTGAATGTCTGTCATTGATGCTATTAATCAGTTCAAGGGGTGTTTGGACTGAATGTCTGTCATTGATGCTATTAATCAGTTCAAGGGGTGATGCTGAATGTCTGTCATTGATGCTATTAATCAGTTCAAGGGTGTTTGGACTGAATGTCTGTCATTGATGCTATTAATCAGTTCAAGGTGTTTGTGACAGTTGTCATTGACTATTAATCAGAAGGGGTGTGGACTGAATGTCATTGATGCTATTAATCAGTTCAAGGGTGTTTGGACTGAATGTCTGTCATTGATGCTATTAATCAGTTCAAGGGGTGTTTGGACTGAATGTCTGTCATTGATGCTATTAATCAGTTCAAGGGGTGTTTGACTGAATGTCTGTCATTGATGCTATTAATCAGTTCAAGGTGTTTGACTGAATGTCTGTCATTGATGCTATTAATCAGTTCAAAGAGTGTTTGGACTGAATGTCTGTCATTGATGCTATTAATCAGTTCAAGGGGTGTTTGGACTGAATGTCTGTCATTGATGCTATTAATCAGTTCAAGGGGTGTTTGGACTGAATGTCTGTCATTGATGCTATTAATCAGTTCAAGGGGTGTTTGGACTGAATGTCTGTCATTGATGCTATTAATCAGTTCAAGGGTGTTTGGACTGAATGTCTGTCATTGATGCTATTAATCAGTTCTGAGGGTGTCTTTTGACTGAATGTCTGTCATTGATGCTATTAATCAGTTCAAGGGGTGTTTGGACTGAATGTCTGTCATTGATGCTATTAATCAGTTCAAGGGGTGTTTGGACTGAATGTCTGTCATTGATGCTATTAATCAGTTCAAGGGGTGTTTGGACTGAATGTCTGTCATTGATGCTATTAATCAGTTCAAGGGGTGTTTGGACTGAATGTCTGTCATTGATGCTATTAATCAGTTCAAGGGTGTTTGGACTGAATGTCTGTCATTGATGCTATTAATCAGTTCAAGGGTGTTTGGACTGAATGTCTGTCATTGATGCTATTAATCAGTTCAAGGGTGTTTGGACTGAATGTCTGTCATTGATGCTATTAATCAGTTCAGGGGTGTTTGGACTGAATGTCTGTCATTGATGCTATTAATCAGTTCAAGGGGTGTTTGGACTGAATGTCTGTCATTGATGCTATTAATCAGTTCAAGGGTGTTTGGACTGAATGTCTGTCATTGATGCTATTAATCAGTTCAAGGGGTGTTTGGACTGAATGTCTGTCATTGATGCTATTAATCAGTTCAAGGGTGTTTGGAATGTCTGTCATTGAATAAGGGTGTCTGTCATTGATGCTATTAATCAGTTAGGGGTGTTTTAATCAGTTCAAGGGGTGTTTGGACTGAATGTCTGTCATTGATGCTATTAATCAGTTCAAGGGGTGTTTGGACTGAATGTCTGTCATTGATGCTATTAATCAGTTCTATTAATCAAGGGGTGTTTGGACTGAATGTCTGTCATTGATGCTATTAATCAGTTCAAGGGGTGTTTGGACTGAATGTCTGTCATTGATGCTATTAATCAGTTCAAGGGGTGTTTGGACTGAATGTCTGTCATTGATGCTATTAATCAGTTCAAGGGGTGTTTGGACTGAATGTCTGTCATTGATGCTATTAATCAGTTCAAGGGGTGTTTGGACTGAATGTCTGTCATTGATGCTATTAATCAGTTCAAGGGGTGTTTGGACTGAATGTCTGTCATTGATGCTATTAATCAGTTCTATTAAAGGGTGTTTGGACTGAATGTCTGTCATTGATGCTATTAATCAGTTCAAGGGGTGTTTGGACTGAATGTCTGTCATTGATGCTATTAATCAGTTCAAGGGTGTTTGGACTGAATGTCTGTCATTGATGCTATTAATCAGTTCAAGGGGTGTTTGGACTGAATGTCTGTCATTGATGCTATTAATCAGTTCAAGGGGTGTTTGGACTGAATGTCTGTCATTGATGCTATTAATCAGTTCAAGGGGTGTTTGGACTGAATGTCTGTCATTGATGCTATTAATCAGTTCAAGGGTGTTTGGACTGAATGTCTGTCATTGATGCTATTAATCAGTTCAAGGGGTGTTTGGACTGAATGTCTGTCATTGATGCTATTAATCAGTTCAAGGGGTGTTTGGACTGAATGTCTGTCATTGATGCTATTAATCAGTTCAAGGGGTGTTTGGACTGAATGTCTGTCATTGATGCTATTAATCAGTTCAAGGGGTGTTTGGACTGAATGTCTGTCATTGATGCTATTAATCAGTTCAAGGGTGTTTTGAATGTCTGTCATTGATGCTATTAATCAGTTCAAGGGTGTCTGTCTGTCATTGATGCTATTAATCAGTTCAAGGGGTGTTTGGACTGAATGTCTGTCATTGATGCTATTAATCAGTTCAAGGGGTGTTTGGACTGAATGTCTGTCAGGGTGTTTTGATGCTATTAATCAGTTCAAGGGGTGTTTGGACTGAATGTCTGTCATTGATGCTATTAATCAGTTCAAGGGGTGTTTGGACTGAATGTCTGTCATTGATGCTATTAATCAGTTCAAGTGGGTGTTTGGACTGAATGTCTGTCATTGATGCTATTAATCAGTTCAAAAGGTGTTTGGACTGACAGTTTCATTGATGCTCAGAGGGGTTTGGATGTCTGTCATTGATGCTATTAATCAGTTCAAGGGTGTTTGGACTGAATGTCTGTCATTGATGCTATTAATCAGTTCAAGGGGGTGTTTGGACTGAATGTCTGTCATTGATGTCTGTCAAGGGTGTTTTGATGTCTGTCATTGATGCTATTAATCAGTTCAAGGGGTGTTTGGACTGAATGTCTGTCATTGATGCTATTAATCAGTTCAAGGGTGTTTGGACTGAATGTCTGTCATTGATGCTATTAATCAGTTCAACTGGTGTTTGGACTGAATGTCTGTCATTGATGCTATTAATCAGTTCAAGGGGTGTTTGGACTGAATGTCTGTCATTGATGCTATTAATCAGTTCAAAGGTGTTTGGACTGAATGTCTGTCATTGATGCTATTAATCAGTTCAAGGGGTGTTTGGACTGAATGTCTGTCATTGATGCTATTAATCAGTTCAAGGGGTGGGGTGTTTGGACTGAATGTCTGTCATTGATGCTATTAATCAGTTCAAGGGTGTTTGGACTGAATGTCTGTCATTGATGCTATTAATCAGTTCAAGGGGTGTTTGGACTGAATGTCTGTCATTGATGCTATTAATCAGTTCAAGGGGTGTTTGGACTGAATGTCTGTCATTGATGCTATTAATCAGTTCAAGGGGGTGTTTGACTGAATGTCTGTCATTGATGCTATTAATCAGTTCAAGGGTGTTTGGACTGAATGTCTGTCATTGATGCTATTAATCAGTTCAAGGGGTGTTTGGACTGAATGTCTGTCATTGATGCTATTAATCAGTTCAAGGGGTGTTTGGACTGAATGTCTGTCATTGATGCTATTAATCAGTTCAAGGGTGTTTGGACTGAAGTCTGTCATTGATGCTATTAATCAGTTCAAGGGGTGTTTGGACTGAATGTCTGTCATTGATGCTATTAATCAGTTCAAGGGTGTTTGGGTGTTTGATGCTATTAATCAGTTGAAGGGGTGTTTGGACTGACAGTCTGTCATTGATGCTATTAATCAGTTCAAGGGGTGTTTGGACTGAATGTCTGTCATTGATGCTATTAATCAGTTCTATTAATCAGTTCAAATCAGTTCAAGGGGTGTTTGGACTGAATGTCTGTCATTGATGCTATTAATCAGTTCAAGGGGTGTTTGACTGAATGTCTGTCATTGATGCTATTAATCAGTTCAAGGGGTGTTTGGACTGAATGTCTGTCATTGATGCTATTAAGTTCAGTTCTGTCATTGATGCTATTAATCAGTTGTTTTGGACTGAATGTCTGTCATTGATGCTATTAATCAGTTCAAGGGTGTTTGGACTGAATGTCTGTCATTGATGCTATTAATCAGTTCAAGGGGTGTTTGGACTGAATGTCTGTCATTGATGCTATTAATCAGTTCAAGGGGTGTTTGGACTGAATGTCTGTCATTGATGCTATTAATCAGTTCAAGGGGTGTTTGGACTGAATGTCTGTCATTGATGCTATTAATCAGTTCAAGGGTGTTTGGACTGAATGTCTGTCATTGATGCTATTAATCAGTTCAAGGGTGTTTGGACTGAATGTCTGTCATTGATGCTATTAATCAGTTCAAGGGTGTTTGGACTGAAGTCATTGATGCTATTAATCAGTTCATGTTTGGACTGAATGTCTGTCATTGATGTCTGAATCATTGATGCTATTAATCAGTTCAAGGGGTGTTTGGACTGAATGTCTGTCATTGATGCTATTAATCAGTTCAAGGGGTGTTTTGGACTGAGTTCAGGGGTGTTTCTGTCATTGATGCTATTAATCAGTTCAAGGGGTGTTTGGACTGAATGTCTGTCATTGATGCTATTAATCAGTTCAAGGGGTGTTTGGACTGAATGTCTGTCATTGATGCTATTAATCAGTTCAAGGGGTGTTTGGACGACATTTGAGGTGTTGGGGAGTTACACAAACTTTGCTCTCTCTCCCCCCTAAAACTTCTCACACAGTCTAGTGGTGAGGTTTGGGAAACAGGTGAATACAGGAATTAAATGCATGTTGGTCATTTTTGGTTCACATGCGAAGCATTTACGCGAGCCTATGTAATAGGAATTACGTCCGTCCGTCCGGCCGTCCACAGATTTGTCCTGAGATTTCCTTAGAAATGTTTGAGTTTTTTGAGAATTCCTCAGAAACTGTTAAAGTTTCTTCAGAGTTCCTCAGAAAAAGTTAAAGTTTCTTCAGATATTCTTATGGAAGGTTAGAATTTCCTTGTAAAATGTTAAAGTTTTTCAGAGATACTTAAGACAGGATTAAAGACTAGTTCCTTAAAAAGTCTACAAAGCATTTGGTATTTTGTTAGAAGATAACTGTAAGATTATATAATTTTCCGATATTCTTCAGAGATCCTCAAGTCTCTCTTGTAGCACTTGAGATTTAAATTCCTTAAAATTCTTCAAAATATTTGGGCACCAACAGTTTGTCAGGCATGATTTTTTAAACTCCACCTTTATTATTGTACTCATTTGCATAAACTTGCTACAGTATATGACCTGACCAGACTTTTTTATTTAGTATGCTTGGTCAGGGAGTGTGACAGGATGTGATTGCATCTAAATATAGGGAGGGATGCCATGTGGGACATGGATGGGGGCCATGAGGGACATATGATATAATATTTACCATGTTGTATACACCAAGGGCTATATCAGGCATAATTATTTGACTCCACCTTTTTTTTCTTATTCAACAACTCATTTGCATATAAGTTATATGAACTAAAACTTTAATACATAGTATGCTCAATCAGGGACTGTGATAGCTAGGATGAGACTTCTTATGGAACTTATGGGATGTCATGTGAGATATAGGGTGGGATGCCAATTTGGGATGCGGGGTGGGCTACCATGTGGGACATGGGGTGGGATGCCATGTGGCACAGGGTGGAATGCCACATAGGATATGTGGTGGAATGCCATGCAGGACATAGGGTGGATTGCCATGGGATAGAATGTCATGTGGGACATGGGATGATATGGGATGTCATGTGGGACATGGCATCCCACCCCATTTCAACAATTCATTTGCATATAAGCTATATGAACTGACACTTTCATACATAGTATGCTCAATCACGGACTGTGATAGCTAGGATGAGACTCCTTATGGAGCCTATGGGATGTCATGTGGGACATGGGGTGGGATGCCATGTGGGACATGGGGTGGGATGCCATGTGGAACAGGGTAGAATGCCATGTGGGACATGGTGGGATGCCACGAGTAACACAGAGTGTGACATAGGTTGCGATGCCATGTGTGACATAAGGTAGGATGCCATGTGTGACATAAAGTAGGATGCCATGTGTGACATAAAGTAGGATGCCATGTGTGACATAGGGTAGGAGGCTATGTGGGATATAGGGTGGGAGGCCATGGGAACATGGGATGTGATGCCATGTGGGACATAAAGTAGGATGTCATTGGGACATTGGGAGGGATACCATGTGGAACATATGGTGGGATGCCATGTGGGACATCAGGTGGGAAGCCACTGATTCAGGACACAGGGAGGGATGCCATGTGGGACATAGGGAGGGATGTCATGTGGTACTTATGGTAGGATTAATGTGGGACATACATGTAGGATAGGATCCATGTGGGTCATAGCATGGGATGCCATGTGGGACATATGGTGGAATGCCATGTGGGACATATGGTGGGATATGCCATGTGAGACACTGTATGGTGGAAAGCCATGTGGTAGATATGGTGGAATGCCCTGTGGGACATATGATGGAACACCATGTGGGACATGGGATGTCATGTGGGACATGGGGTGCGATGCCATGTGGGAGATATGGTGGAATGCCATGTGGGACATGGGATGGGATGTCGTGTGGGACATGGGATAGGGACATGGGGTGGGATGCCATGTGGGTCATAGGATGGGATGCCCTGTGGGACATATGATGGAGTGCCATGTGGGACATGGGATGCCATGTGGGACATGGGGTGGGATGCCATGTGAGACATGGGGTGGGATGCCATGTGGGACATGGGGTGGGATGCCATGTGGGACATGGGGTGGGATGCCACATAGGACATGGGGTGGGATGCCATGTGGGACATGAGATGCCATGTGGGACTCAAGTGTGAAATGCCATTTTTATAATTGGCCGAATCATATGATATGGGTGTCAATTTGCATGGGCATGCGAACCATGACGGTATTTACCATTCTAGTCCTAATTAATTTGATTAAGTTATATGATTAAGCTAGACAGAATATACTCTTGGGTTAGAGTAAGTGAGATTCATACACCCCTTGAGAGATAAAATGAGAGAATCTGAAGACTGAGATGAAATAATAAATGTAAATATATATATATATATATAGTGATGATCCATGACACTATGAAACACAGATATGTGCACACGTTGTTCCTAAACTGTAATGGTGTCGTACATATTTTATCCTGCAGGTTCTATTGATCCCTGGCATTCACTGAGTGTCCTGAAAACACTGAGTTCAGATGAACCAGCCCTGTTTATCAATGGCACCTCCCACTGTGAGAACATGAGAGGGCACCGGGAGACAAACCCTCCACAGCTGGAAGCAGCTCTCAAGGTATGGTCAGAGGTCTAGATTATCTATGTTTCTCTCTGCAGCATTTTGTTCAACAATCAGGGCTGATAAAATGGCTCATTGGTATACCAAAGCTTAAAGAGGCATGTGATATTTCCCCTCCCCCTTCCTTCCACCCATCCGTTTTCATGGACACTTTTTGTAAAACCTCAATGGAGGTTTGCAATATTAGACCAACTGTGACATACAGCAATATTAGACCAAATGTGACCTACAGCAATATTAGACCAACTGTGACGTACAGCAATATTAGACCAACTGTGACGTACAGCAATATTAGACCAACTGTGACGTACAGCAATATTAGACCAACTGTGATGTACAGCAATTAAAAAACTTGATCTTCATGCAAGGGAAATTAGTATCAATGGCTTTCCCATCAAGCCTGATGCACTGGCAGATTTGGTAATTCATGCACTTACCCATTCTATTTATTCATTCATATTTCTACCGCACCTGATTTGTGCACTTTAATCGATAAACCAAAAAAGCGGGCATTTTGTTTATAAGTGTAACTGACTCCAACATGTTGAAAAATATAGTTGCTTATGGAGGATATTATCAGCTAATCAGCAAGTCACATATTAGCTAATCAGCAAGTCACATATTAGCTAATCAGCAAGTCGCATATTAGCTAATCAGCAAGTCGCATATTAGCTAATCAGCAAGTCGCATATTAGCTAATCAGCAAGCCGCATATTAGCTAATCAGCAAGTCGCATATTAGCTAATCAGCAAGTTGCATATTAGCTACTCAGCAAGTTGCATATTAGCTAATCAGCAAGTCACATATTAGCTAATCAGCAAGTCACATATTAGCTAATCAGCAAGTCGCATATTAGCTAATCAGCAAGTCGCATATTAGCTAATCAGCAAGTCGCATATTAGCTAATCAGCAAGCCGCATATTAGCTAATCAGCAAGTCGCATATTAGCTAATCAGCAAGTTGCATATTAGCTAATCAGCAAGTCGCATATTAGCTACTCAGCAAGTTGCATATTAGCTAATCAGCAAGTCGCATATTAGCTACTCAGCAAGTCGCATTGGATGAACATTAAACACCACAGATACCTAACTTCATCAGGTTATAATTCTTCATGATTATGAGATCATGCCTTGTCCCTTGTACTTAACTCAATTTTACTAATGGAAAGGATAGTAAGAATTAGAACAAACCACACAGTTTACTTAAACATTTTGCTTTCCATCCTCACTGTTGCTCTGTGTATGTAATTTCTGCATTGCTCCTTTTTTGTCACAAATGCATAATAATTCTCCCCTTCTGTCAAGAATATGCCTAACTTGTTCCGCTACCCCCAGAAATTATCTGAACCACGTTCTTCTACCCCCTGAAAATATAAGCATGTCCCCACAAAATTTGCTTAACAGCATACAAACCATGCACCCGCAAAATTTGCATACCCATGCTCCCCTATCCCAAGAAATATAAATTTAGATTTGTATGTACCTGACATATCCTTTCCCTTCAGCCAATCTGTTATATTGTTGAATGTATCAGGATTAAAGGAGCTGGCAGCTGAATCATGAGCACAATTTCTTTTTTTGAGTCTCAAGAATATTCCAACACACTTTTCGTTTATGTGACAGTACTGAAAAGCTTTGCAAGAATGTTCAGATTATTCATAATTATTTGTTATGAATACTTTGTCCCTCTTTTCGCATAGTGATGAATGTCATGAATAATGACTGTGTAAATCAATTCCGCATACTGGCGAATGTCTTTGTGACTAAAATAATCTTAAAAGAAAAGTGATAGATTCATCTTCATGATAACGTGCAAAAAGTCCACCATGTTTCCTCTTCAACGAGGTATAGATTTAGTATTTTGCTCTTTAGAATCACAGTGAGAGTATATCCAAATATTAAAGAATCGTTAATCTCAGAACCACAGTGATTTCTTACATTCGTCACTATGCGGATAGAGAGACAACTTATGAGTATCAACCTTACTTATGAGTATCAAGCTTACTTATGAGTATCAACCTTACTTATGAGTATCAACCTTACTTTTGAGTATCAACCTTACTTATGAGTATCAACCTTACTTAAGAGTATCAACCTTACTTACAAGTATCAACCTAACATATGAGTATCAACATTACTTATGAGTATCAACTTTACTTATGAGTATCAACCTTACTAATGAGGAGACCTATGTTATTTCAAAATTTCCTTGATTTAGCAAAAAAATCACCTTAAGTTTTTGAGCGAGAGCCTCTTTAAAAGTGTTACTAATGTTAGAGCTTAATGTTTGCGTTTTTGAGTAGTTTCTTTTCTTTCTCACGTTTAATGCAGACGATCGAGAGTACTTTAGAGGGATGGATCTCTCAGGGAGCAACGAACACAATCTAGAATGGATGGTTTCCCCCTTCATAGACTTCATCTCATTATCTTTGCAGCTATCTGATTGTTCTCAGTGCCTTGGAAATTTATTGGAATTAAATTAAGTTGGTGTTTTATCATTTTTGTTAATCGATAATTCGGAATGTCATTTCAGATTAGACCATATATAATTAATATCTGTATTAAAAAGTAAGTGTGGTTGCAAGAAGCAAATGTATACAAGAATGGATGGTCCTGCAAGGCTTTTCTTTCTTTTGTTTATGCTTTGAATTTTATCTTTATTAAAGTTTTGATTTACAGAAGCCAGAAAACTAGAAACAAGAGCTTTTGTTTTTTGGTAAATTGTACTGTACATACCTTTTCTTCAAATTTTAAAGCTTTTACTAAAAGATGCATTTAACTGAAAGTATGTAGCATAAGATAACACAACAAGAATACGGGCTAAGAAAGCTTAGTCACCCCATAAAAAGCCCAAACTAACACCACCACCACCACAAAGAAAAGGACAAAAAAATCAAAGATGCCCAGAGTTAGTAGAGAACTTATCAATGTTGACTTTGAAATTGTGAACAGAATTGGGGCTAACTACCCACTAAGGCAAACCAATCCACTCATTAACAACTCTTTGCGAAAAGCTAAAGTGCCAAATATCTATCCGTGAGAACTCTTTGGTCAACTTCAAACTGTTACCACGTGTCACATGAGGATTACCTAAAACATGCAAGAAATAACAGGAAGTCAAGGCATCACTACCAGATAGGAACTTAAAAACCTGAATCATATTGCCACGTACTCTTCTCAACTCAAGCATGGTCAAACCAAGAATTCGCAACTAGATTCATAAGAGAGATTCCTTACTTCGGAAATAAATCTAATGTCTTTCCTATAACCCTGAAATTTATTCTATTGAGCTTCTATGTTGTTCCTTTTCAGCCTGAAAAGTGTTTAATTTTTTTTTTATATCTTGCAAAGAATCAAATCTTCAGTACAGATCATGACTTTCAGGCAGAAATCTTAAATATTATAAAAAATTCAAAAAACTTTAAACAAGAACTCTTTGATGTTATTTTGTTTGGATATCAATGCGGAGTAAAGAAATGCAGTAGGAAACAGCTCGTGTGTAATGTCATTATAAATTTACTTTCATTGTGTAATGTAGGCTGGTTTTGCAATATATACAAAAATAGCCATAACGGAATGGAATGTAATTCAGAAATCCTGTTTATTAAAGGAGTGCTAGACCAAAAAGTGAGGGTGCTTATTTTTGCCATTTTTACAGATATGTTATCCATAACAGATCAATAAACTTCATGCCTCCATAACCGACAGACAACGTGAGGGCAAAAGTCACTTGAATATTCATCTTAACAGGAAAATTGCTATACCGTTGCGTGTTAGATAAGCATTTCAATTTTGGGGGACCCCATAATAATTTGCTCTTACTTTTTCAGTCTATTGCTCCTTTATATCAATTGTACCAGTACCCATCAGGTAATTTATAAAAATCTCTTGACATATTTTCTTTCTGAGGACGGCTTGTTAAGGACGCAAATGAGCAACTTATGTAACGCATACAATTTAGAGATTTTCCCCCCAAGCTCTCTAAACTAAGATTATTCTAATAAGATTCTTCAACTTTTCCATTTAAATACTCCTTCACCATCTGTTTTCTCCCATCTAATCAACACACAAGTTCTCTCTTTATGTTTACTGTAAGGATTAGTTTAAGTCTTAAGAAACATTCTACTCAAGTTTGTACATCACTGTTGTTTTTTTTATAAAATATAAGAGAATATAGGTTTTTGACATGTTTATATAACAAGTCAAATAATTGGAATGAACTTAAGTGTTGATTAGATGGAAAAAAACAAATGGTGACGGATTTGAATGGAAAAGTTGGAGAATCTTATAATGATGACAGATCATAGTCAACTATTATCCATCTTTCCAGTCCCCTGTATGAATGAAAAGGTCATGAATGTTTCAATTGTTATTTGTTTTTCAGGTTTTTGAGTGTTAAATTTTTGTACTTATTGTTGTAATGTCAAATTTGTAGTTCATATCCATTGATATGACTGAGCTTTTAACCAAACTTGTTTGCTCAGAATTTAAAAAAAAAATGTGGAGTGCGTTCATTGCTGGACAATGATATCATCCACATTTATATCAATTAGTGCAAAACTTCTATTTTAATTTGTTAAAGTAAAGTTACAATGATCTATGTAAAATTTACACATGAAAATCAATTGTTATTTTTTTGTCATAGTGTATTAAATTCTTAAGTTTTCAGACTGGAATTCTTCATGGGATAGTATCCATAATGACCTAAAATCTCATTAAAAAGATTATAAAAAAACCCATTTAATGTACAGAATTATCATTCATAATATTCACACATAGTTGAAAAGAAATAATTGCCAGGTTTTTTCTGTATGTGACCAAGTTACTACTTCACTCTTAATGATGCAATTAAATTACATTCTCAATGAGCTTTCGTTGATGGTGATCTTTTCTGCTGCCCCCTTTCTTCTGCTGGGTTGGCGATATGAGAAAGCTGACTACTGGGGCTGAAATAAGAAAGAGCATTGACTCACACACATGCTTAAAAGTTATATCTAAATTCTTTAGGTCAGCGCTTCCTCATTGAACAATATTTTTTGTAGAAAGCATTTTTGCTGTACTTTCTGATTTATAGCTGTCCATGTTCTAAGAATTTTTGATATATGCAGAAAGTTGAACGTAACCCATAGATCTTTGCTTAATTTTGTTCTTAAAGTTCAGCAACAGATAAGTTTTGACAATTACACATAAAGCCTGAGTCTTCATCGTAGCTAGAAAAGCTACACATATGAACTTTGTAACTTTATTCCTCCCTTCCCCCATGACTTTTTGTAGCCCAAAGCAGGTTTGTATAACCAAACTACTGTAATAGTTAAATGTCCATGAAAGTATATACAAAGAGAAGTAGCATGGATTTTGTATCAGGTTTTGAAGGATGTCGTACTATATCCAATTTAAAATTGTGTGTACAATTGTTTTATACTTCTTTTGCCTTTTCTTTTTTTGCAATTATTGAAATTATTTGAAAGTTTTATTTTACACGGGATGTTAGTGATAGCAATCATATTTAGTATGGAAAGTCTCAAACATTTATATATATATATTTTGCTTTTGGTAGTTTTCTGTGTATGGTTGTTTTGCCATTTCTCTCCATATGTTACAATTTTTATGTAATACCTTGTTCTTATTTTTAAAGGGAAACAACTTTTTTAAATACTTTATTGTTATTATCTATATGGTTGATTTTATCAAATGTGTGGGAATTTGTTTGTAGACATTGTAAGAGCTGCCAAAGTATGATTTTTGGACAATCATATTATTTAATTTGTAACTCGGAGTTAGTTATAACTAAAGTTATAACTAGAAAGTTTTTTTTTTTTTGCTAATTGTAGCTTGTACTAGAGGTCGCACAGATAAGTGACTGTACTATGTTTATTCCTTGCCTCTATCTTATGTTATTTTCCTGATGATAAAAAAAATATTGTGTAACTGTTTTGCCAAGAATTTTTATAGGAGATTTTTCATTCATAACATAACATAACCTTAGAAGATTACAAGCTAAGAAGGTTAAGTCACCCTATAAAAAGCCCAAACTAACACCACCACCACCACAAAAATTTTTTTTTTAAAAACGCCCAGAATTAGTCAAGAATTTATCAATGTTGGCTTTTAATAATGCTACTTTTATCAAAATTTACCAAAAATATTGGAACTGGTTCTTAGGTTTCTTTACCATTTTTGCATTTTGTAATTGTTAGTTTTTTCTTAATGACCAAAGAGGATAAAAAGTGTTATGAAAATTCCCCCACTCTCCACCATTAGTTTCATTTGACCAGACATGTTGCTTCAGTTTTCTTTTTTTTCAGTGCCATGCAACTCTTCTTTTCCAGATGAGCTTTCAGTGTTCTCTGCCCCACTTGCAACATCGATCTCTCCATCACGCATATTTTCTTAACCTGTTCCCTATACCAGAACTTCAGATCTTTTCTCTCTTCACTCTCCTCAATCTTGGATCTATTTAAAAACAATTCTTCCTCAAACATCATCAACTTTCTCCGCAACAACCTCTTCCACAACATATAATCTCCTTCCCTCCTCCCCTTCTACACCTAACCTTACACACACCTTTCTTTTCACCTAAGTTTTTCTCCCACATTCAGCTTGTCCACTTTATCTCCCTTACAAACCTTCCATTTCCTCACTATCCTAACTCTTACACCATTATTTATTAACACCCTCTTGGCACATTTGACTCTGACTGTCGCGCTGCCATTAAACATCAACAAACCAAACCGACCAGTGTAATAATTGAAGGATTAGTTCAGTGGTCAAGTATGTTTATCTAATATGAAAGACGACTTTAGAATTTAAAAAAATGCTGAAGAAAGCATTCAAAAATCTTATTCTGTTAAGGAGATATTTAAGTTTAAAGTTTGGTATCATTTAAGTAGAAACCAAAATCTGAAAGCAGACTAGTTGTGATGTCGTAGCCTCAAATTTCTCAGTCTTTATGTATTCTATCATATTTTTTCCTGTGATTTTGTGGCTTAAAACCCATGGGATATGTCAAAAAAGTAGTAAAACTGAATCTAGTAATGGTATTTATAATATACCACCTGAAGAAAGTTTGAGGGAAAATGATTTAAATAGTGAAAAAATTGGATAAACTTTTAAAATACATACAGATTTTGACGAATCTGAGGCTGTGAAATCACTAGTCTGATTTCAGTCGTTTCTACAGAAATGATACCAAACTTTAAATTTGAATATCTCCTTAACGGAATAAGATTTTTGAATGCTCTCTTCACCATTTTGTTTTATTTGAAGTCCTTTATATAAGATGGACATGCTTGACCACTAAACTAATTCTTTAAGGTAAAATGGCTACCTAAGTAAGTCCATGTCACATTTGATAATTATGGTAATGTGGGTACAATCCTAGTTTAGTAGTAGATTGCTATAGATAATCTAGATTATTCATTTCTTGATTTTATGTCCTTATTCCATTAATAAATATGTTTAAAAATCATAAGTAGGTTACTGATATCAAGTTTAGACCAAATTTATGTAATTTTTGTACAATATGAGGCAAGAAATTCTAGAAGATTTCATAATGCTGTACTGTTACCATAATACTAGATGTTTCCGTAACATGAAAGCATGAAAAGATAAGAAAGATAAGTTGGTAATCTGGAACAAGATTTCAATCTTTCTGTATGTGGATATTATAATCTTAAACAATTGCTGAATAATATGCATGAGACCAGGGATGCCGGAACGATGGAAGGGCAAGGTGGGCAGACTACAAAGAAAAGGCACTGTGTTCCTGAAAGTTTTAAAAAAAGCTAGTAGTAGGCCTTCAAATTCAGACCCCCCTCTCCCCCACGGCACACACATAGACATGGCGAGCATATATCAACAACAACGATAAAATAAAGTTTGTTACAATGAAAAGATTATTGGCTTACTTTAGGCATAAAGAATTCTTGTGCCTTGGTTTTTGTCAACAAAATTGACTGGAATTTTGGGACTTGAGAATCTGATTAAGCTCATGAAAGGTAAGACAGCAGGGATGATAGGCTATCTAGGACTTCATAAAGATTTCTTAAATAAAAAACATTACATTTATCACTTCTGCCCCTCTTGCCCTCCTTCAAAAAGTGCTGAAGGGGCGATCACCCCCCTTACCCCCACCCCACCCTCCCCCTCCATTTCCGGCGTCCCTGCATGAGACAGATAGGCAAGAAAATGTAATGAATACCTGATGAGAGGCGAGTGACATACATGTTCAAAAAAGGTAAAGCTTGAAATTAAACTTTGAAAACAGGTGTTCAGTGGTTATACAGAGATTGGTATGGAGGAAGGAGTCTACTTATGTACCAGCAAATTGAGTAAAGCTCTTGATCTGCCTGTATTAAGATTGGTGCCATGTTTGCTCTCTGGGAGGTAGAATCAGATAGGACAGAATGAAAGGAAAGGTTGGAAAGGGCTATATCCCTCCAATTATCTCTGAATTTTCACACAAAGTGGCCATTCTGAAATAAAAAACCACATTGAGGTCTTTGCGGGGCCCAATATTGCATTGAAATAAGTTTACGCACTATAATTTCTTTAATGGATAAAATAAGATTTTTCAAAAATAATGTTTGTATTTTCTAGGGGATCCCCTTTTGCTACCACCCTGGCTTCATAAGCCTCATGGAAAAAAGCCTAGAAAAAGAGCAGAATTAAATTGATGAGTTTTTAAGCAGATAAATTTTTTGTTATCAATTAAGATTTGTTAGGGGTTAAATTATAACACAAACTGACATAATGTGTGTTACAATTTAGAACTTATGGACAAAATTAATTATTTGTAAGCAATTTTTCTAACAGTACTGGACATTTATAACTTTTTGAGATATTTGATACTAATTATATTGATAGAATATGGAAAAATATATTTTACTGAAGGTAACTATTTAGTACCTTGTTTCTTTCAATTTTGTGTAAATTGTTTTCTCTGAATAATCGAAAGATCTTTTTCCTAATAGTAACAATAATAATAACAATAATAATAATAATACAGTTCTTATAAAGTGCATAAATATGGAGTTGAGGATGGTGCAAATGTCAGAGACATGGCTGCTGTGAGTGAATGCGGGCCCAGGGGTATATTGCACACACGCCCCTTTAATAATTCAAATTTGATTACACAGATGGTTAGACGGTCTCCTTTGCACACATGTTGATGCAGTACAACCCACATTTCATATTAAAAGCAACAAGAAGGCGACAAGAAAACAAATAGAGTAAAATGTTTCATGAATTTTTTTTTCTTATGGCCACCTATGATCTAGGCCCCATATAACCCTGGGCCTTGGACCAACACCTCAATTAACCCCCCTTGTCGGCAGTACTGGTCAGAGATGGTTCATATTAATATAATGTATGCTAAATATGTTTGTTTTATCCCCCTGTTTTTTACTATAACTTAATGGTATATCTACCTGACTTCATTAGAGGAAGTTGGCAGCTTGAGTCCTTGTTTTTATCAAACAGTGGCAATTAAAAATATTTTTGAAGGTTTTTCCCACCATTAGTCAAACTTTCCTTCTAAACTTGTCATAAAACATTTTGATCATATCAAATTTGGGATTAGGGGATCTTTTTTTCTTTTTCTTTTTTTGTGCAAAAACTTATCGTCAACTGGGTGATTTAAGATGTTCATTATTGCTGGTCCAATTTGCAAGCTGATAGAATTTTGCTGATGTTTGGGGGAGGGAGCTTTGTTATTTCTAAGTGGTATATGACATGATTTGATTTTTGAGGAAATATATGGGGAGTATACACATATGTTTGGGGGGCATAAACGCAAGAAAGCAATACTTTTTCATGAACATGGGAAGGACAACATGATACAAAAACCTGGTAGACGTAACCCACTAGATATAAATAATAGTAGTTATAACAGTCATTGTGAGGCAAAAGATTTTGAGGGTCAGAAGAACCTAATATTTGAAAATGGTGAACCATCCTTCTACCAGCATACCCAACTTACTATTGAAATATATGATATATATCAGGTTCTATCAGGCATGATTATTAAACTCCACCTTTATTATTGTGGATATTTAAATAAAGTTGCTACAGTATATGAACTGACCGAAATTTGTTATTCAGTATGCTCAGTCCGTGAGTGTGACTGGATGTGACTGCATATGGACATAGGGAGGGCTGCCATGTGGGATATGGATGGGGGCCATGCGGGACATATGATATAATATATATCATGTGATATACACCAAGGGCTATATCAGGCATAATTATTAGACTGCCTTTTTTTCTTAGTTTACATGCCAATTATATATAAGTTATCATATGAACTGACACTTTCATACATAGTATGCTCAATCAGTGACTGTGATAGCTACGATGAGACTTCCTTTGGAGCCTATGGGATGACATGGTGTGGGATGCCATGGTGTGGAATGCCATGTGTGACATGAGGCGGGATGCCATGTGGAACAGGGTGAAATGCCATGTAGGATATATGGTGGAATGCCATGCGGAACATAGGGTGGAATGACATGGGATGGGATGTCATGTGAGACATGGGATGCTATGAGATGTCATGTGGGACATAGGGTGGGGTGCCACGAGTAAGAGAATGTGACATAGGCTGGGATGCCATGTGTGACATAGGGTAGGAGGCTATATGGAACATAGGGTAGGAGGCAATGGAGACTTGGGATGTGGGACATAAAGTAGGATGTCATTGAGACATTGGGAGGGATACCATGTGGAACATATGGTGGGATCCAATGTGGGACATCCGGTGGGAAGCCACTGATGCAGGACATATGGTGGGATGCCATGGAGGATAGAGAGAGATGCCATGTGGGACACAGGGAGGGATGTCATGTGGGACATATGGTGGAATGCCATGTGGGACATGGTGGAATGCCATGTGGGACATATGGTGGAATGCCATGTGAGACATAATGTATGGTGGAATGCCATGTGAGACATACTGTTTGGTGGAATACCATGTAGGAGATATGGTGGAATGCCATGTGGGACAAGGCATGGGATGTGATGTGGGACATGAGGTGGGATGTCATTTGGCACATGGGATGGGATCAATGTGGGACATAAGGTGGGATGCCATGTGGGTCATAGGGTTGGATGCCATGTGGGACATATGGTACAATGCCATGTGGGACATATGGTGGAATGCCATGTGAGACATACTGTATGGTGGAATGCCATGTGGGAGATATGGTGGAATGCCATGTGGGACAAGGCATGGGATGGGATGTCATGTGGGATATGGGGTGGGATATCATTTGGCACATGGGATGGGATTCATGTGGGACATAGGGTGGGATGCCATGTGGGTCATGAGGTTGGATACCATGTGGGACATATGGTGGAATGCCATGTGGGTCATGGTGGAATGTCATGTGGGACATGAGGTGGAATGTCATGTGGGACATGGGATGCCATGTGGGAGATGCCATGCATGAGATGCCATTTTTATAATTGGCCGGGTCATATGATATGGGTGTAAATTTGCATGGGCATGCGAACCATGACAGTATTTACCATTCTAGTTTCAATACTTTCTGGCAAAATGTGTACAAAATGTTTCATCACTGCTTATTAATCAGAGCCCCCTTGTTAGAATATTTATAGAATACCCATCTCCAGTAGTGTGTACTATGTGCAGGAATGTCGGAACGAACTCGGGCAAGGGAATACAGTAATCGAGGGGCTCCTGGCCCCCGTTTCCTACACATAGTTTGAGCATAGGCAGGATTTAGGGAGAAAGGGGTTCGCACTTACCACATCCCTACTTTTTTTTTATATTATGTAGATACGTTTGTATGGTGATTTTTGTATCTTAGCATGATTTGTTGATAATCTCTCACCCCCTCCTTCCTCCTGTAACTCTTACGTACACACACTAAACTTTTCTTCCCACTTTCGGTAGGCAAACTCCTGCCTATAGGTTTGAAATTGGGGAGCCAGGATCAATGTTGGAAAATTGCCCATCAGGCGAATAGGTAAATTATTTGAACCCCCTCCCATGCTACGACCCTCGGTGTTGGGCCCCATTATGACATGCTTCAATTGTGTCAAATAAATACTAAATTTATGTTGCATCTTTTATGTACTATGTAGGTTTTGTTAAAATGTGAGTGAGTGGATTCTATTTGTTCATATAACTTTTCATAAGAGCACCTCCTGCAGTCCTGCCCCGATCCACCCTTACCTTTCAAAAGTGGCCCTTGGTTGCGACATTGCTGACTTTGTATGTTAGTTATCCACGTTGTATAAAAAGTAGTTTACATTTTTATCCTTCTTTTGATGGAAATAATGCATGTTTTAAACACGAGTGCAGACATGCCTCAGCAGTTTGCATTGTCCAAATCTCTATTCTTTGTTTCCTATACTTTGTATTCAGACTTTGAACGCATTCCAAATTTCATGGGATTTACTTCAAATTACCCGCCAAAGCCTTATTACAAACGTGGAAGTTATTTGCTGTCAGGTTTTACAATATAACGGTTTCTTTTGTTACTCTTTAACCTTTCTGTAAATAAAAAAACCGTTGTAATCTTTTATGAAAATACCCGCTTAAAACGGTCACTTGGCAAATAACACGATAACGGTGAAGTACCTCGGGTTGCATTTAAAAACAAATTTATATGAATTTTAATAGCGGGGCATTTAGAGGGTCGAAAAAAACCATCGAGACCGTAATTTTCCTCCACAAACATATAATGTGGGTACTGCAGAGTTGAACTGACCACTGCAGTGCCTCTGTGCTAATGGCACAACCCCTCCGCCAATGGGCATACTTTTAAAATTCTTATATTTTAGAACCCGTGGACAGAGAGGGTAGAGGAAGGGGAGAGGAGGGGGGGGCATGTTTCCCTCTTTCTAATAATTAAAACAAAATACATAAGATCATGAAAAACACTGTCCACTTTGTGCACATGACGAAATGTATGACCACATGTCCCCATCCCATACTTCTTGAAGGATAGTTACGGCCCTCTTGTAGAAAGGGGAGGGGGTCTGTGGTGGAGAACTCTTATCTGTCGTACGAATATCAAGATGTAAATTCTAAATCCAATCATTTTAAGACGGGAATTATGCTCCTACAAACCATATCCAGCAGTGCTTCATCTATATGGATGGATATTATTCCCAATTTTCGTTAAAGAAAATTATCTGTAAATGGAAAAACTCTCTCGGAGATTGGCCAAAAAATAACCGAAAATGAACATAACTTCCCGTTAATTTCCTTAAAACCGAAAAAACGACTTGAAAATAAAAGATAATTTTTCGAAAATCGAAGAAAATGTTCTGAAAATCGAAGACAATTGTTCGGAAATGATGAATATTTGCCGACAAAGTGAAAAAAATCCCGAGAATTAGATAAACTTCAGCTTTGAACTTAATTTAGCAGTGCACCCCATTCCCCCATCAGGAGACCCTTTCTATGCCCCATGCCTATAAGAGAAATCCATGAAACCGGCTGCAGTTAAAGATTAAAATTCAAACTTAAATTTAGGTCAAGATAAGTTAGCTTTCAGATAAGATGTATAAAGGGCTTATTTTAAATACTTTGGATTTTGGATTATTGTTATAGTGCATTATATTTAGGGCAAAAATATCTACATTTTCTAAAAAATAACAATTCTAGATCCGTGGGCTTGAAATATATCATATTTAGCAGTAGAAAGAACAATAGGGGGATGTAGCAATGAGGTAGAGGAATTTGTGTCCTCCAGTTAAGTTGTATCAGTATGATACTTTACAGTTCACGGCCCGAACAAGTACTTATGAAAAGTATAAAAATGATTAATCTTGTGTAGATTACTCTTTTTGTAGAAATTTCAAATATAAAGTTATAGAGCGTACATGCAGGACCATCTTACTCGGGTAGGGAGGGGGTAAGTTAGTGGAAGAAGCCGTACGGGGGGGGGGGGTTGGAGGAGGGGAAAGTTAGTAGGAAAACCTATACGAAGGAAAATTCGCAATGAATCTGTGAATAAACAATTCATTTTGGATAATGGCTTCACCAGAATTTTGGGAGGAGGGGGTTGTTTTTATTTGCGGGCAATTTTCCTTCATTTTCGGGAAGGTTTTTTTTATTTTCGCGAATGTTTTGGTCAATTTTCGGCAATTTGTTTTCTTTTTAATTTACGGGCCCTTTTTCTTCAATTTTCGGGACTTCTTCATTTTGCTGGCAGGTTTTCCGATATTGGAATAATTTCGAGAATTTTTGGTCAATTTTCGGGACATTTTCCTCAATTTTCGGGAACTTTTCTTAATTTCCGGGAATTTTTTTTCGATTATTGTCCATTTTCTTCATTTAAAAGAACATTTTCTTCCATTTCCTGACAGTTTTTGATTTTCGGGGAATTTTCTTTAATTATCAGAAAATCTTGCCGAGTCGGCCAGCACTGATTTAAAAAATACATTTTACATTCTCTGCCTGACTTTATAATATCGGTGCCTAAGTATCATATTGTCATAATTATGCCGAGTCGAGAGAGCATGACCCAGATATCTGGCCGGGTATGGAGCCGGGCATGATTCCCTGCCCGAGTATGATGGGTATCTGGTCTGCCACCCAGAAACCCCCCCCCCCCCTTCCCCGCCTCGTACGGCCATGTTTGCAAGCATATACGGCATCAAAATTTACTTATATGCGGATTGGCCATTGTCACAATCCAGGTGTACCATGCCAGCCAGGAGGATTGATGGGGGGACGAAATAATTCATCCATGCCGAAATCGAAATTTTGGTCAAATTAATTGTGGGTGATCCATTTTGTTGCCTTTTCCAGTCAAATCTAATTCGACCATTAATGTTTAGCCTTATACCGGTACCCTTTTTGAATATGCTGGACACACACACACACACGCGTGCGCGCATACCGAGCCGTACAGGTTACACGAAGGTTTTTAAGAATAATATACACATAGCATCCCCTTTAGCCATAATTTCCATATACAATTCGTTTGATTTTAACAAAGAGGCTGTGTGGAAGCTCTTTGATTTTAAAGGCGCGGTATCGGCATAAAAATATTCAGTTACAATTTTTTGATTGGATGAAATTTCAAGCAATTGCTATTCACGCCTCTTCTGATCATATCGAACCGAAGAGCTTTGGTTCAACTCAGCCGAGTACTATACAGAAGACTAGGTATACATGCAAGTCCCAGATTCCTCTGACATTTTCATTCCTGTGGATGGTGCAAAACAAAAGCACATCTCAACAACCTATTGATAACACTGAAGGATATATTTTGTATCAGCACCATGGCTAGAGGAATGACGAGCTATAGTACTAGGCATATGCGTTTCTCTATCAGTAAGCGAACATTGTAAAACGTTGATGACGTGTGCAGGTGTGTAAGTACATGACATGTACTTACTGACGTCATTGCGATCTGTTATGAGAGACGATGGCGCCTCTTTAAACCAACCAAAGCAAATGTAATGGAATTGAATTGCAAGCTGGTATACATTACAAATTTATTTCAAATTTACGCATCATTGACGTCACCATTGTCTGTTTCCAAAATAACAAGACAGATAACGTTTTTTTTGTTTTCCGCTTCACTGTTTGTTAATTCTGAATTGTTTCGTATACAAAGATACAATACTGTAGATTCCATTCAACAAACAAATAACTGGGCGATGCATATCGAAATCATATTTTCCTTTTATTTGCTTAATGTATACAGCCTAAGGGTCAAATTATAATCAAAATATGTGAAACATGTTTTTGATTTGTGGTATCAAATTCAAATTTATAAACCATGCCATTTTAGCTAATAGACCCCAAACACCAAATTCATTAAAAAAAAAAATATATATATATATATATATATATATATATATATATATATATATATATATATATATATATATATATATATATATATATATATATATATATATATATATATATATATATATATATATATATATATATATATATATATATATATATATATATATATATATATATATATATATATATATATATATATATATATATATATATATATATATATATATATATATATATATATATATATATATAATCTGAGTTCTGGTAGGGGTCCAGGGGTCCAGGGGGCGAAGCCCCAGAAGCTCTGGAGATTCTGTGAATTCGATGCTTCAAATGGCTTTACAAATAAATACAAACATTCCAATGAAATTTACATGTGGACACACCTGGTAAGGGTCCAGGGCAAATGCCTTAGTGGCGGCGCTAGGATTTTGGTCATGGGGGAAGAGAGGGCAATTTTGTCTTATGGGAGCAAAAGCCTTTAAAATGTGAAAAATATCTTCCTTTACAAAGTATTCTAGGGGAAAGTGGGAGCAGAGCGATCCCCTGAGGGTGACGGCACTGAGAGCCCCGGAAGCTCTGAAAATTATGTGATGCCAATTTCCACAAATGGCTTAACATTATACAACAGTCCATGAAGTTTATATGAAGACACATGCATTTTAAGCTGTTCAATTGATGAAAATAATTATTTTTAAATGAAAATACGAAAATTTAAATGAAGTATACATGAGGACATACAAAAGAACGCTATACGAGAGTAGTTTGCTTTGGGTTGTTGGGGACTTGGAGTCCAGGAGCGAAGTCTTGAAAACCCTGCAATAAAAGCTTTAAAATGTGTATAGGTTTTTGTTTGTGTCATCATTTGCAGATGTGATCAAATTTTGATTTAATAATACTTTTTTTGCCTCTTGAACCTTTTAAAAGTTTCTATTAAAAAAATAGGTTTCTGTTTGTGTCGGCGTTTGCCGAAGTGATTCAATTTGATTTGATAATATTTGTTTGCCTCTTGAAACCCGGTGTTGAATTGACGATAAGTTTGGTAGATTTGACGACATATCGATTAAATAGATAGGGAGCGAGGGGGGAGTGGAGGGGACTCCACTCCCTTCTTATCTTATCTAGCTAGCCTGCGCACTTGCCACAACCGTACATCACCGGCCCTTATACCAACCCATAGTGCACACGTCACCTTCCAACATACCACCACACTTTCTTTCATGCCGGTAAACCCCATTAGATGACCAGGTGTGTTTGCAGGCCCGGAAAAGCCAGTCGGACTCCTGACCCCTTCAATTTTTTCGACATTTTTTAGCCTCTAGGCCAAAATTCAAAGCGGTTTCCAAAATTCGCCTTGGAAAAGAGAGGGAAGTGACATTCAGAAATGTGTTGGACTTAAGCGCGTCAGCCTACATGTATATACTTAAGTTCCCCACCAATTTTGTTTTGCTTGCACCACTTGCCATCAGTGGTTGCGATGAGTGTTAGCCGATGTCCCAATCGAAAGTGTATTGACAAAAGACGGACGTTTCGACCATTTCCCTCCCTAGTTTTATCACTACTTAATCATACCACCACACCCCCACCCCTCTCACCTTGTTACTTAGAATACACCTCTGTCTGTGACATAACTTGTTACCTTCTACACCCTGGCAAAAATAAAATCAATATGAAATATTGCTTGAAAAAGAAAACGGTATGGCCTAATAAAATCGCCAAGAAATAGATAAAGTAATCTAAGAAAATCAAACAAAAAGCAGGGGACAGATTCCAAAAATTCTTATATTTCTAAAATAACTATAAATGATGTTAGCCAATGTTCAAAAAGTATTCCAAAATAAAGCTAACCCCGACCTTGATATTTAATACAGGGGGACACCCTAGATACAGCAGGAAGTGCCATTCGAGATTCCCAAATAGCGTCCCTCGTCTCCTTAGGAACGGTCGCCAGGTCAACTTGGTGTAAATTATATGCTTGAGGCCATGTGTTTCGGTTTCCCCGGCAAACCAATTTACTCCTTAACACTGACGACATTTAGCGTAAGAATATAGACACATACAGGAAAATAATTAAATATTGCTCCTTTTTTTTATCAATATAGCTCAGAATTTAGGTGAGCTATCTACAAATTATCTTAAGGAGTTCCTGTTATATTAATCTTACCTAAATATATATATATTTTACTTAATATTAAATAATGTAAACCTAGCATTCTGAATATATTTGCGGATGCATATTCCTAACCAGGGAGTAAATTTCTTACTAACACAGTGTAACATGACAGTATATTAAAACCAAGTGTGTAACAGTACAGTATATTCAAACCAAGTGTAGCTTTTAAAGCGTAGCGGTCACCATACAACATTACAGCGATTGATTCGCAGTACTATCTTTTTAACTCACGTCTAAAACTACCAATTCATCAATATGCGTGAAATTGTACACATGCAAGCCGGTCAGTGTGGGAATCAAATCGGTGCCAAGGTGAATATTTTCTTTTTTTGAAATCAACCATGAATTAATTTTTAAATCCAATTTCCTCAACAGGGTGTGACTTGAATTTTGATAGGGAGCTTGTGTTAGCACATTATACACTAACGTTAGGCCTATGCAGTTAATACATATACTGCATGAACCAAGAATAAAGTAACAAATTAGCAGTGTGAATGTATACTTTAAGCCTCACTCGTATTGGTAATTGAATTGTTCTAGTATTAAAGAAATTAGTAAACAAAGGTGAACTGCATCAGACAGCTAAAAAATATATCAATTTTTTTCTCCAAATTGTTCACCAGTTTGGCTTTTAATTAAGTTGAATCTTGGAAGTTTGGTCCTTTGTGACATTTATATCGTGCAGCCTGGCCTATTTGGCTAGATTCTATTTTTGAGTTTTAAAAGCCTTTACCTCTGGCTGTGCATGTATAAAAGAACTGATTAATTTGAAGGCATTTAATATAATCACCTCCCTTCCACATTATTTTAATTGACAAATGAGATAAGTCAGAAATGTTTCAAACAGTTTCTTAATTTGGAGGGTTAATAGTTGCATGTTGCTGTTGAGCGGTAAATTGCTATATAGAGTTTAATAAAGTAAGTTTACTATGCGTATCTTAAATCTTATTTCTCATTATTTTTTATCCTTAGGCTAAAATATCATTTCTAACACAAAAATTCAAGAAAAGTATTTTCAGTTGCAATTTTGTTTATCAAGTTGATAAAATCATCAAAAAATCCAACATATTCAGTTATTTTGATAATGGAATAAAGTTGTATTACAAGAAACACATTTTGCCGAAGTTGTACCTCTATACTAGGATTTTACTATTCTCCTGTTGAAATCTTGGATAGTTCTATCTTAACTGATAAAGGATACAGGTGAATAACTCTCAGTTTGAGGCTAACTGTAAATTATTGCATTTAAAACATTCTTTTGGTTTTCACTAATTTGACTACCAATAGCCCCGCCCAGGGTGTAAGACAAGTACAGTGTTTGTGCACAGGTGAATACAATATCTCAGTTTGAGGCTAACTGTAAATTATTGCATTTAAAACATTCTTTTGGTTTTCACTAATTTGACTACCAATAGTTCCATTTCGCAGTCTGTCACGTAATTGACAGACTGGAATGGCCCAATACCGTCAATGAATTCGAAAGGAAAACAAAATTTGTTGTTAATATTATTGAATTTCATTATTTTCAAATTATTAACAGTTGGATCATGAGAAATATTTTGTTTGAAATGTGACTTAATCACATTATTTGTGATTTAGGGGCCATAAAGTTTCAACTTAGTTGAATTTTAAGTTTTGACATACTGCACTTGTCAATTGTGTGACTCACCCCTACACTCCCGGACAAGGCAAGTCATTGCACCAAAGTGGGTGGACAAAACATGTTCATTGACGCACCCTTAAATAGAGCTGTGAACGTTTAGGGATTTTAGTAAACGTGTAATGCCCAAAAAAGCGAGAGTGTATCGTGTACCCTCGTTTAGTACTGTAATTTTCGGAAATACACAAATTGCTCCAAAACTATGAAGGGAAGTAAAAAAAGAATCACGCAACCAGTATAGTATGTATGGCAAAAGTACTGACTCCCCATTACCCAAATAGACGCTGAGTTTTGCTTTCCAAATCGTAAAAAGTTTACTTCTACAGTATAAATCATCATTTTTATGGAAAATAGGCATGAAAATTCAGTTAAGAAAGAACAGATAACTTCCTTTCAATGTCATTTAAAGTCAACATCGTGTAACTTTTTTTCCCTACTTGCTACTGCTTTCAAAGTTCCACTGAAAATATTGCATACTAGGCCTATGATACGTCATCGTAAAACATTTCAAAACTACGCCACCACCTCGAAGTTCTGAAATATCAGTTCTCTCGAGAGAAAAAATGGCCGCCATCTTTGTGACGCATGCAGAATATAAGCTTTAAAACCTTTTTCTGTTTGTTTATTTTGCAATATTTTTTCTTGCAAAATTTATTTGACTCATTAGGTAATATTTACATGTAAATGTACTGATTGTCACGATTCAAGCATTTTGACTAGTATGTTTTTTGGTCGATTTAACAGCTTGTAAAATGGGCTTTGATTGCGTGGGATTTAAAGCCTTATTAATTATGGCCTAACATTAGTTAGGCCTATTGCTAGTTTCACTCTTTACTGCTGCACATTCGCGGTGCATTTTACAAGTTAGCCTCCTGGATTTTGGCGATATCAAAGTGCATAATATCCCCATTCATTGGTGATTACTGCGCATTTGTGATTCGCACATTTAAAAAGGATTATGCTAATCCGGTTTACAGTTTGTAAAAAGTCATTGATGGGAATTTTGTAAGCCGAATATGTGATTTGAATCATGAATGATCATATTGATTTCAACGACAAGACTGACTATGAAAAATGATTACTTGCAAAGAAGTATTTAGTAAACGTTTACAAGGATTTTCGAGCGTGTACACCCTAAACGGTCACAGCTCTACCCTTAAATCATTTAGGTGACTGACTTTTTTTGTGAATTGACTTACCCCAAATCTATTACCTGTACAAAGTCAATGGGTCTGGAGTAAATTGACCCACCTCAAGAGTCACTGGTGACTGACACTTTGGTACGATGATGTACATGTGAATCACTATTTCATGTCAATGACACGCCTTTGAATGACATTGCCGGGTAGTCTGGGCGAGTCATACAACTGACAAGTGCATACTTCAACACTATTGTTGTTGCTTTTCAGTGAAGCGAGGGCCTGTTTTGTTCAAGAAAGTACTTGTATTTCCAAACTAGATCAAAAGTCCCAATTCAAACTTGCTTTCAATGTACACTAACAAAACTTAGTACGTTATAACTATTGCCAACATGCAATATTCCCTTGCTTACGTGGGTTTGGAAATTTAAAAGGCCAATACAATACATAAGCAATTTCCACACTGATCTTGTTTCTTTTTTTCTAGAATTTCCCGCTTTTATCAATTAAGCATATTTGCCTCTTTGCTGTCCTACTTCTTTAACTTAAGTAATGAATGAGAATAACATTCAACCTAATGAACTTGCACACAAGTTCATTTATAAAACATTGATGATTTACAATTTATTCATGTGAGCATTCATTGTTTAGTCTGCAATATCTGATTCTTCAGTATGTGTTAAATGTAGGATTGGTGTTGTATGTTTTGAGTTCCATAAACTTGGCATCTTACACCTGACTTCAAACATTAAAATCAAAGGATTAGTGTATTCATCAAGCAAGTTCATCCCATATGAAAGATATCTTTGGAAGAAACAAAATGGGGAAGAAATTCCCTGTTTTTATTTTTATAACGAGATACTTAAGTCTAAAAACTTATTATAAATGAAGTTATAAATGGAAAAGGAAAGTAGTTTGTAACCACTGAACTAAATCTTTAAATAAGAAGTTATTGAACTCCTTAGTGTATATTTCTTGCCTCCTGCCCATGTAACACATTGCACCGTATAAGATGCATAGTACTTCTAATAGTTGGGTTTGAGCTTAAAATGGGCTTTTCTTTTGTTTCTTTCAGTTCTGGGAGGTTATTTCAGATGAACACGGTATCGACCCCACCGGAACCTACCATGGGGACTCGGACTTGCAGCTTGAAAGAATCAACGTGTACTACAATGAAGCCACAGGAGGCAAATACGTTCCTCGTGCAGTTCTTGTTGATCTTGAGCCTGGCACCATGGACTCTGTCCGTTCAGGACCATTTGGGCAAATTTTCAGACCCGACAACTTTGTATTTGGACAGAGCGGAGCAGGTAACAACTGGGCCAAAGGACATTACACAGAAGGAGCTGAACTTGTAGACTCTGTTCTTGATGTTGTTCGAAAGGAAGCAGAGAGCTGTGATTGTCTTCAAGGCTTCCAGCTGACACATTCCCTTGGAGGTGGCACCGGATCAGGTATGGGTACCCTTCTTATCAGCAAAATCCGTGAGGAATACCCAGATCGTATCATGAACACATTCAGTGTGGTGCCTTCCCCTAAAGTATCAGACACTGTGGTAGAACCATACAATGCTACCCTTTCAGTTCACCAGCTTGTAGAAAACACAGATGAAACCTACTGTATTGACAATGAAGCTTTGTATGACATTTGCTTCCGTACATTGAAGCTTACCACCCCAACCTATGGTGATTTGAATCATCTTGTCTCAGCAACAATGAGTGGTGTCACAACCTGTCTGAGATTCCCCGGTCAACTAAATGCTGATCTCCGTAAATTGGCTGTCAACATGGTACCCTTCCCCCGTCTTCATTTCTTCATGCCCGGCTTTGCTCCATTGACAAGCCGTGGTAGCCAGCAATACAGAGCACTTACAGTTCCAGAGCTGACACAGCAAATGTTTGATGCCAAGAACATGATGGCTGCTTGCGATCCTCGTCACGGACGTTATTTGACAGTTGCAGCAGTTTTCCGTGGCCGCATGTCCATGAAAGAAGTTGATGAACAGATGCTGAATGTACAGAACAAGAACAGCAGCTACTTCGTTGAATGGATCCCCAACAATGTGAAGACCGCCGTATGCGACATCCCACCACGTGGCCTGAAGATGTCCGTTACATTCATCGGTAACAGCACTGCCATCCAGGAACTGTTCAAGCGTATCTCGGAACAGTTTACCGCTATGTTCCGTCGCAAGGCTTTCCTCCATTGGTACACTGGTGAAGGCATGGACGAGATGGAGTTCACAGAGGCTGAGAGTAACATGAACGACTTGGTGTCTGAGTACCAGCAGTACCAGGACGCCACAGCTGAGGAGGAGGGAGAGTTTGAGGAGGAGGAAGAGGGTGAAGAAGAGGCAGCTTAAGTTAGTTTTTAAGACGTATGTGAATGGAACATGCTTTTTGGCAACATATTTTAAATCTATTTTGTTTTAAGCAGAACATTTTGACCAAAACGAAAAACCAATCGAGAGAATTCCTTTTTCCAAAGACTTTAAAACATTTACGTGCAATTCTTAATTCTTTTATTGCAGTTCCATTTTTCTTACTTTCTTCACTTCAGTATTGAAAGGAAAACAAATATTTTAATGTTTGTGAATCAAATCGTTGAAATTTTTTAAAGTGGCAGAATCAATTTTGTTTGAGATGGATATTTGAATTTCAAAATTGGTTGAAAATAAATGCGGAATTATATACATCACAGTTTAGCAGTGTTACTGTGGGTTCAGACATTTTTGAGATTGACAAAGGAGTTGAAATAAATAGTTAGTAGTTTTTCAATCATTGATATTTTATATTGAAATTTTTATTAATTGTGCCATAATAACAGTGTATGTGGAGTGTCAGTGACTGCTTTTAGTTATGGAAAATACAAAACACTTGCTGTTGTGATTGAAAGTCTTAAGTTTATTACTTCATGAAAGGAATACTTGCTGAGAAGAAGTGGGGATGTATTATTAAATGGTCATAAAAATGATTCATTCTTGGTGCATTCATCAGTATTTAGCACAGAATATCATCGATAATGTATGTAATTCCAAGCAGCTTACTCTAAATCAACAATGCAGCATGGGATGAGACCTTGTATGTTAAAATTAAGTTAAAATCTACCGAAATTGGTAACACCCTGAATTTTGATCAAATGCTACTTCAAGCAAAGATGCTATTATTTAGGGACTAGTGGTGTACTTTTTAAGATTTCAAGTTTCACTGAAATCCTGGAAAGTCAAAACCCCACGTCTTTTTCAGTTTTAATGATTCAATTTCCTTATGCTGCAAACTTTTTAGATAACTTTTCTGCAGAAAAAATTTAATGCAGTGGCTTAATAGGAGTTTGTAGATTCCCTAGAGGGGACATGATAAAAAAAAATATATGTACGTAATAATATCACTTGCATACGTAATGAAGTATTTAGTACGTACGTACGCAATAATTTCCACTAACCACCATGCTATTTGGCCCATCATATACAGTACGAAAATGACAAGACGGCAATCGTTCTGACCTCCTCGACGCCACCATTACCTGCCTCCGCAGTCAGGTGTTCACTTCGTGCCCTTTTGTTGGACCCCATGTCGGACAAGTTGTGGCACAACCCCTGCGTGCACGATTCTCGCCTTTTTATCCAATGGGTAAAGAAGCACTGGATTGAATTGTAAGAAAGGATTGTTGAAAGTTTATTACTGGGCACAGTGGTGGTGAACGGGGCGGGGCCGGACAAACTTGTGACGCTAATTTGTATGCATTTTTGGGCAAGATGTGTTCAGCCACCTCAATTGAAAATAGTCCCGTACTATGGTAGTGCGCCAGATTTAATTTTAAAGGGGGTAGGGTCTAAAAACATGTCGGTTTTATGAGGGGGTTTCCATCTTGGGTGATATTATTTTCATTACAGCAAATGGGCCTAATTTCATACAAATCTATATGCCAGGTAAACTTTGGCTTCACACGGTAGCGTCTCTGAAGTCGACGTCGCTGGTGTACTGCATCAGGATCCGTGGCGTATATCATTTTGTGATAACCCTTGGTTCATTAGCCACACATTTCAAGTGCATCCAACGATATCCATGTTACTGCGAAGACATTCGTAATTTGTCCAAGATAAAAATGGCCACATCCACGATGTCTTAATGTTTCCGTCGATACAAAGAAGTTTCAGACAATTCGTTTGAGATGTATATGGCTTACAATTACCCGATGTTTTGCAGACCATAAATACAGGATTTCTTTCTAACAACCTAAATCAAAAGTAGAGACGTACGAGTTCATCCTATCAATGGTGGAAATTAATACCACGTAGTATTAATACGTAAGTACGTATTAATATCGCGTACGTATTATTATTACGTACGTACGTATAAAATTATCTTTTACCATGTCCCCTCTAAAACTTCGCTTCGTTACTCCAAGAAACAAAATTGTTTTCGGGGTTCTGAAGTCGCATGCTTACTAGAGAGATGGTACAAAACAACCCTTCCTTTTGCCCGATGGGTATGTTGATCATTGGCGGTGCTAGGGTTGATTTTCTCACGAGATCGCTTTCCCTTAAAGAATATCGTCCATTTTATAGCTCTCTCCATGAGACAAGGCTGCTCCTCTCTCTTTACCCCCACTTTCAAAACTCTGAAGTTGACTTCCATCATTCTTAGAGCTTTAGCACCCACTGATGGCAACTGTGTGAGACCTCCCAACCCCCAGTCGAACGAACTCCGTCCAGTACAAAAAGCTCGGCCTCTCCCACACCTCTAGAACCTTGGTAAAACACTGTTCAGTCTCATCAGAAGCCCCAATTTGACCATCAGTCTTTCTGTCCGAAGTTAAAGGCACCTTGTCCTATATACCCCCTCTACTCCCCCTCCCTGTCGCAGAAAAGTATATTTCTCGCATCTAGGCATCCCTGGCAATGACGAAACAGATTTGGCTGATAAACAAGTACTCAACCTTCCCCAAAACCCATATGCCATTAAACCCCTGATAGTTGCTCACGTTTGCTGGCAAACGAATCTGGACACCACGCGCGTGCACACAACCAAATTCCACAACAGCCTCTCCCGTAAAGATAAGTCGACATCACCCGCCCCGGATTATGCCACACCTCTCTCACTCCCACATGCTTAATGGTCCCCCCTCCCCCACTCACCACATGCAATAACTGCAGAGAGCGTTTAAGTCATTATACTCGCCCTCCCCAAAGCTTCTCTTAATTCCATTGCTAAACTCTTCCGCAAATCCCCCTTAAAAAAAAAAAAAATAATGATAAATACAAATACTCGTCTAATTCCTACCAGCTACCAGTCATCGAGAAGAATCGTGGGGCCCAGAAAAAACTGAGAGAGAATCATGATTCATTATGATCCCCCATATAATGTCTACGATCCCTTATGACCCAGGCTCTCTAGAACACTGGGCCCGGGGGAATTTCCCCAGTTTACCCCATATCGGCGGCTCTGCCACTTACTATACCTAAAATATAAACCTGTCTCTCCCTATCTACCTCCTAAATACCATCTCCGTAACCCTTTCCACCTGGGATAATCTAATCTCTCTGCATAATTTGATCATTGCTGTTGTTGTGGTGCCGTTAAAGCTCGCGACCTAATAAACAAACCCTACATTTGTCACCATTTTGTTATACGCACTCACTCATACCCGAGCAATGACACTGCGATATGTTTGTTATGGGGCCCCACGGGTCCCCAGGACATAATTATTGTGCCCATTTGGGAAGGAGATCCGACAATCAACTGATAATACAGCGATACCAATAATTGGGCATTCAATGGCCTCGTCTTTAATTCTTTATAAAATGCCATAATTTTCATAGTTCCCATATTTTCGGATAAAAAACCTCATAATGCAGAGGCTGTAATTTTCGACGATAGGTTTAACATCTTCCGGGCCTACCCCACCAGCCCACACACGGTTTCACGACATAGTTTGGAAAACAACGTTTTCAGGTTTTTGAGAAAAAAGTGTAGAGTGCCTCGTAACAGCTTTGAAGTCTACATTGAGGAGGATCTGATATCATAATGATGTTCCGTCTCCAAACTGGTATATTCTTTCAAATTCTGTAGGGTTGTAATTTTCCTTCAAAAAGTGGGAACATACTTTTCCTTCACAAAGCACGTGTGTGTGGGTGTGTGTGTGTGTGTGTGTGTATGTAAGGAGGAACGAGAATAACAAACTTATGCATTTTGGTTTTAATCTGCCTGAAAGTGAGGGACGATACCCCTGCAGGGGCGAACCAAGATAAAATGTCAGGGTGCCCAACCAAACTGAGGGATGATGTGAGATAACTGTTTTACTACAGTTTTATGAACAATTTGGTCACGATTAACAGATTAATGGAACATATTGGGAGAAGGATGCAGTCTTTTAACAGTATAAGCGGGGAGTAGAGAGAATAATTTCTTTCGATTGGAAAATTATTATCAAAAATTAAGGATGCACCGGATCCAAATTTTTGGATGCAGCGGGAACCGGATTTGGCTGGATCTTAGATGAAATCCGGCCGGACTGGATTTTTCCTTACAACACAAAAAAGTATTTACAAAATGAAATTATGGAAAGGGAGAATATGCACAGGGTCTCGGTTTTCGTTTAAGGGTCTCTGTTTTCGTATATCAGGGTCTCTGTTTTCGTATATCTGTATATCAGGGTCTCTGTTTTCGTATATCAGGGTCTCTGTTTTCGTATACCAGAGACTCTGTTTTCGTACTTTGGGTCTCTGTTTTCGTATACCAGGGTGTCTGTTTTCGTATATCAAGGGTCTCTGTTTTCGTATATCAGGGTCTCTGTTTTCGTATGTCAGGGTGCCTGTTTTCGTATGTCAGGTTTTCTGTTTTTTTATTCTAGAGTCTCTGTTTTCGTATATCAGGGTCTATGTTTTCGTATACCAGGATCTCTGTTTTCGTACTTTGGGTCTCTGTTTCGTACTTTGGGTCTCTGTTTTCGTACTTTGGGTCTCTGTTTTCGTATATCAGGGTCTCTGTTTTCGTACTTTGGGTCCCTGTTTTCGTATATCAGGGTCTATGTTTTCGTATATCAGGGTTTCTGTTTTCGTACTTTGTGTCTCTGTTTTCGTATACCAGGATTTCTGTTTTCGTATTCTGGATCTCCGTTTTCGAGTGGGTCTCGGGTACCAGCTAGGTCTCTGTTTTCGGATCTCTGTTTACGTAGCACCGGTTTACGAGCCGAAGTTCATGTTAATATGTATGGTTTTCTTTAAATAAATTTCATTCAAGGCGTGGGTCGAAATTATATTTGATTAGATTATGGATTTCTATTGGCATAAGACAACTACATGTGGATGAGTATAGTGAACTTTGCTTCGCCAGTGTATTGACATTCGTCATGCTCGTCTCGTATGTCAGTATGTAGACTTTGGTCCTCTGCCACTATTGACCATCATTGTAGCTTTGCATGCGATTCGGATAAGCAGCGATAATTCCATATACACTAAGTTACCCAGTGCGTGAAGTACGACAAATGAGGGATTCATTTTCTTGACGAAATACTTCGAAAATATACGACAAAATGCGTGAAATTGTGCATCTTCAAGTAGGACAATGCGGGAACCAAATCGGCGCAAAGGTAACCATTGTCAGATTGTTTGATTTAACGCACATTATGGTGCGTGGGATATTTGCATATGCCATTATACTGTATTGTAATCAATATCTAGATAGCCTAATTATTATTGTAAAACCACAGTCTACATATTACAAATCAACAGTTATAACTTAGTTATACCAAGTCCCAACAGGCAGACAGGCCAAGGGTGGGTACTATAGCCCTTGGTTATACGCCCTAACGTCCGTTATGAAAGTGTTCCGAGTCAGAAACTCCTCTCCCTTCCATCCCTCTTAATTCATGATTTATGTTACTATATATATATATATATATATATATATATATATATATATATATATATATATATATATATATATATATATATATATATATATATATATATATATATATATATATATATATATATATATATATATATATATATATATATATATATATATATATATATATATATATATATATATATATATATATATATATAAATATATATATATAAATATATATATGCTTATATAAATATATACTTATATATATATAGATATATATGTCTATATATATATATGCTTATATTATATATATATATATATATATATATGTATTGATATGTATATATATATATATATATATATTTATATATATATATATATATATATATATATATATATATATATATATATATATATATATATATATATATATATATATATATATATATATATATATATATATATATATATATATATATATATATATATATATATATATATATATATATATATATATATATATATATATATATATATATATATATATATATATATATATATATATATATATATATATATATATATACAGCCAGGATTGTCACTCTTGATAATGACAGTGACCGTCATAGGTTGAGATGGCATTTGGGAGACGTCGGGACAGCATGAGGGAGAGGGTGAGACGGCATGTAGGACAGTAGGAGAGGGTTGGGAAGGCTTCCTATGTTTGGCGGCATAGCTTGCCGCATGTGGGATGTAGGCCAAGTGAAATGGAACTTTAGACAACATTTTATTCAACAACTAGCCAGTTCTAATGAAATATCTTTAAAGCAAAACAATTTAAATGAAATTTAATGCACACACAACTTCAGTTCAACAGTTTGTTAGACAAGGCATTACTGATGAGAAACTTTTTAAACTTATTTTTCTTAAACAAATATATGACAAACTGTATTTGTGCTGAATAGAAAACAATTTTTAAAAATGCAGTGATAAGGAAAGATATAAAGAAGTTTATTCAAACAAATATTGATTCCTACGAAAAGTTTAATAAATAGCATAGTTCTTAGTTTTTGGTATCATGATCATGCAACCTAACGTTGTCGTTTGTCTCGCTCTTGCACTTCTTCGTTCATGATTGTTGTCCATAATATTTCAGCCAAATAATGTTTTAATTTCTGATGAATACAGTCATATAATAAGAAATATATCTCAGTGTAGTAAAAATATACAAGAAAACTCTTAAAAATGGAAGAAAATAAGCCAAACTCCGACAATTAGAAAACGCTTTGCGTCTCTTCACAACATGTTTACAATACACAAACAACGGTAAACCCTCTGCACACAATAGTACAGTCCATGCAACTCTGCCGTGCTAAGAATACGTCTGAATTAAAATAAAAAACGCAAAATGTTTTCTCTCATCGATTTCTATATGTTGGAAAGTACGGGCCATTTTTTGCACCAATCACGTTGGATTTTATATATATTGTATGGTAAACAGATATATGTTAATTATCAGGCCGTGTGAAATGGACTCCCAAAAACTTTCATTCCTAAGTTACAAAGGTCAAAGCTGTGATAACCTTGTGATTTTGCTTGCGCTCTCATTGAAAAACAGGAAAAAACACTTTGGGTCTCAAACGATAAGTAATGAATTAAAGTTCTCTATACCGTTTGAAATGGAACAAAATATTCAGAGACGCTTTAGTTATAACGATTGAAGTGCAAAATATGCGTGATTTTTCAGAGCGTTTTGAGATTATCACAAGCGCATGAACCATACATTCCCATATGCATATGCCCCCCTTCCCCAACCCCTTTCTTATAATTGTATTGGAGTCAATTACAATTGTGGCCACCCAATAAATGAAGATTGATTATGAAGGTTCAGTTCCATGGCATCTTTTCTTCCGGAAATCCTTAATTTTTGAGAAATTTTCTTCAATTTTCGTAAAATGTTCGGAATAGCTAAAAAAAAAAAAATTGTCTTGTATATTTTAGAAAATGTCGTCAATTGTCAAGAGAGTTTGTTCAATTTTTGGTAAATCTTCTTCAGTATTTGTAAAATTTCCTTCATTTTTATGAATTTTGCTTCAATTGTTCAATTTTTTGTGAAATCTCGCCTTTATTTTCGGGAAATTTTTAAGAAGATTTCTTTAATTTTTGGAAAATTGTCGAGAGGTTTTGTTCAAATTTCAATTTTTGGAAAATCTCTTTCAGCTTTCGTAAGATTATTTTCATTTTCATGAAAGTTGCTTCAATTTTTGTATAAATTCCTTCCTTTTCGAGAACTATTTCATGAAGTTTTCTTTAATTTTTAAGAAATTTTCTTGAATTTTTGAGAGGTTTTATTCTATTTTCGAGATGGTTTCTCTCATTTTCGGCAAATCCCTTTTCATTTTCGCGAAATTTGCCTCAATTTGCCTCAATTGTAGGAATTTTTTACAATTTTCGGGATATATTGCCAAATTTTGCTAAAATTTCATTCATTTTACAAACTATCCCTTTAGAGATTCATACATTTTTGGTTTGTTGGGACAAAAATAAAATCTGGCCACCCAATGTCAAATGTCTTCCCATACGCCGCTGACGTGATCAGACAAGTATTTGTTTTTCCATGTTTCACAACCAAATAAACAATGTAGCAGTATCACGTCGAAATTATATTCTTCTTCTTTTTGATGGGGAGGGGAGGGGGGGGGGGGGGGAGAGGGGGAGGGTAAGTTGAAAAGAAACCAAAGGGTTTAATTATTTACCACTTCACTGATTTTGCATTTCCGTCTTTCAGATCAGTTGTTTTAAAATGTGCCTCCCCCCCCCCATCTTTCCCTCTTGAAATGCTGCTCCGCGGCCCATATATAAACTATATATATATATACATATAAGAGCTCCAGTATATTCAGGTATTCATGATATGTAATATTATTCGTTTCGAAATAGTTAATCACTGCGCGCAGTCATGTTGCCGAAATTGATGAAATGCGTCAAAATTAGACTTGCCAAACTACCAAAGATAACTTTTAAATTAAGACAAAAAAAGAAAATCAAATAAACCAGGGAAATAAACAGACCATAACAATAATCCAACACCGATATACAGATAGGAGTCTTATTTCATATCATTCACACACAAATTAATGTAAGCAAGAACCATACACAGATACATGCGTGCATCGTAGGTGTGCGTAGGTGTCCGAATGGTCTCCTAAGTTTCCCGGAATTACACGAATTTCACGGCCTATTAAACTGCTCAATTTACGAGTAAATGCATTGCTTTTATTTCCTGAAATTTTGGTTGAAACCATAGTAAAATCTCCCAAATTTTGACTTTTCGGTGATTTCAATTTTATGCTGCCCTTGAAAGAAATTACCCACTGATCTTTCAGATGTCAAAATTGATACGGTAATAAACTAGCTTTGGTCCGGTCCAAAGCTCCAATTTTGGCATGCTGACAAAACAACAAATTAGTCTGGTGGCTTAACGAAAATTGGGAGCATGCAAAAGGTTGTCTTCAGAATTTGCCCATGTCCATACTGCCATAGGAACCGATATTCCCTCCCCATCCCAGTCACTCACCTGTAGAATTAGAAAATCCGACGTGTCGGGGAATTTGCTATGTGACTATAGTTAATAGTTGCCTGAAAAAGTACACAATAGCGTCCAATTGGATCAAATCTTTTGGCTTTATTCTGTTCCAAACACGGTGATGCCAGATGACCCTTAAGTTATTTACAAAAACAACCAGGCAGAGGTGTAGCCTGAGGGGACCAGCTACAATGTCCACTGCATGGCCCTAATTCCAACTGCATATCTGTATATAGAAGGTGCATTACAAGTGCTTGCACATCGCTTTAGAGTCCATAGGCGTAGGAATGATTTTTATTTTACGGGAGAGGGGGAGGGGGAAGACCTATAAGCATATCTGTATTTCATTAAAATGAAAGAACAATCTTTACAGAATAAAAGTGTCAGGGGCATTACCTCCCCCCCCCCCCCCTCCCTCCAGTGGGACTGACATATAACGTGAATCCCCTATGTGGTGCAACAATATTTTGGCAAAATATGCTTAGTGATAGATTGGTGTTTTAGAATAGGAACAACTAAATTCGTCAACAGCAAAATTGTCAATAGGTAAGTAACCCCATATATCTTTTGTTGATTTTGCAGTTTTGGGAGGTCATTTCTGACGAACATGGAATCGATCCAACGGGACCTATAATGGGGATTCGGACTTGCAGTTGGAGAGGATCAACGTCTACTATAACGAGGCCGCAGGCGGGAAGTACGTACCTAGAGCGGTTCTTGTTGATCTTGAGCCAGGTACCATGGATTCCGTCAGGTCTGGCCCTTTTGGTCCTATTTTCAGACCAGATAATTATGTGTTTGGACAGAGTGGCGCAGGAAATAATTGGGCCAAAGGTCATTATACAGAGGGGGCCGAGCTCGTTGAAACTGTCACAGATGTAGTCAGGAAAGAAGCTGAGGGTTGCGATTGCTTACAAGGCTTTCAGATGACACATTCATTGGGCGGTGGAACGGGATCTGGTCTAGGCACGTTACTTATCAGTAAAATTCGTGAGGAATATCCAGATCGCATAATGAACACATTCAGTGTCGTTCCTTCTCCCAAAGTCTCTGATACTGTTGTTGAGCCATACAATGCAACATTATCTGTCCATCAACTGGTGGAGCACACTGACGAAACCTACTGCATTGACAACGAAGCGTTGTACGACATATGCTTTCGGACACTGAAACTTACAACCCCAACCTATAGCGATTTGAATCATCTCGTGTCAGCATGTATGAGTGGTGTCACAACGTGTTTTAGATTCCCTGGTCAACTTAATGCTGATCTCCGTAAATTGGCTGTCAACATGGTACCCTTCCCCCGTCTTCATTTCTTCATGCCTGGATTTGCGCCTCTGACTAGTCGTGGAAGTCAGCAGTATCGCGCAATAAGCGTGGCAGAGCTGACGCAGCAGATGTTTGAATCAAAGAACATGATGGCCGCCTGTGATCCTCGTCATGGACGCTATCTTACCGTTGCCGCCATATTCCGTGGCCGCATGTCCATGAAAGAAGTTGACGAACAGATGATGAATGCGCAAAACAAGAACAGCAGCTACTTCGTCGAATGGATTCCAAATAACGTCAAAACAGCGGTTTGCGATATTCCGCCGAAAGGAATGAAAATGTCCGTCACTTTCATCGGAAACAACACTTCCATTCAAGAGCTTTTCAAGCGGGTATCGGAGCAATTCACCGCCATGTTCCGTCGTAAGGCTTTCCTCCATTGGTACACTGGTGAAGGCATGGACGAGATGGAGTTCACAGAGGCCGAAAGTAACATGAACGACTTGGTGTCTGAGTACCAGCAGTACCAGGACGCCACAGCTGAGGAGGAGGGAGAGTTTGAGGAGGAGGAGGAGGAGGAAGGAAGAGGGTGAAGAAGAGGCAACTTAAGTTAGTATTTAAGACGTATATGAATGGAACATGTTTCTTGGCAACATATTTTCAATCTATTTTGTTTTAAACAGAACAGTTTTGACCAAAATGAAATCAATCAAGAGAATTCCTTTTTCAAAGACTTTCAGACATTGAAGTTCAATCCACTTAAATTGGCAGCACCCTTAATGTTCAATCAAGTGCTTCTTCAAGCAAAGATGCTATTATTTAGGTACTTTTAAGATTTCAAGTTTCACTGAAATCCTGCAAAGTCAAAACTTCAATAGGAGTTTGTCTTTTTCAGTTTTAATGATTTAATTCCCTTATGCTGCAAACATTTTAGGTAACTTTCTTGCAAGAAAATTTAATGCAGTGGCTTAATAGGAGTTCGTACGATGCTCTGGAGGGACATGGTAAAAAATTAATTATTACGTTCGTACGTGATAATAGTACGTAGGTACGTAATAATATCACGTACGTATGCAATGAAGTATCACGCACGTACGTGATAGTAATAAGTATTTACGTGATAATATCACTTGCATACGTAATGAGGTATTACGTACGTACGTGATAATAACACGTACGTACGCAATAATTTCCACCAACCACCATAATATTCGGCCCGTCATTTAAGACAGTACAACAATGACAAGACAGCAATCGTTCTGAAAAGTTTGCATTGTTTTTTAAGTATGGGGGAGGGTGTCCCTTATCGGGGAAGGGCGAGGGGCCGTGCTTGCTGTAGGGGAAGCCTCTAACCCCGTCAGGCATTTTTTTCATCCTAGAGCCAACTGGGCCCACTCCTCCCCATCTCCCTGACGCCACCATTACCTACCTCCGCAGTCGGGCGTTTACTTCGTGCCCTTCCGTTAAACCCCATGTCGGACAAATTGTGGCACTACCCCTGCGCGCACGATTCTTGTCTTGAGTTGGAACGGGAGCGGACTCTATCGTACTCCTTCCCCCATGCTGGTTGTTGTTATCCAATGGGAAAAGAGGCACTGCATTGGATTGAATTGTAAGAAAGGATTGTTAAAAATAAAATGAAAAAATACCGGGCACAGTGGCGAACGGGGCGGGCAGCCCCCATTCGGACAAACTTGTGACGCTAATATGTATGCATTTCTGGGAATTGTGGCGCCAGATTTATAAATCATATTTTTTTTTTTTTTATTTATTTTTTTTATTTTTTGGGGTGGGGGGGGGGAGGTGTAATAATGTGATACTATCATGAGGGGGTCCCCATCTTCGGTGATTTTGTTTTCATTATAGCACATAGGCCTATTTTCGTATGAATCTATAAGCCAGGTAAAATTTGGCCTAAAACCACGGTAGCGTCTCCTCTGAAGTCGACGTCGCTGGTGTACTGCATCAGGATCCGGAATTCCGAATAAGAGGTGTATATCACTTTGTGATACTCTCAGTTCATTAGCCTCATATTTCGAGTGCATCCATGCAAGTGCGAATACATTCGTAATTTGTCCAAGACAGAAATGGCCACATCCACAATGTCTGAATGTTTCCGTCCATACAAAAAAAGTTTCTTCATCTATTCATAATTTGTTTGAGATGTCTATGGCTTACAATTATCCGATATTTTGCAGCCAAGTAATACAGGATTTCTTTCGGACTAAACCTAAATCAAAGTACAGACGTACGAGCTTATCCCTATCCATGTTGGAAATCAAACGTACGTTTTATTATCACTTAACATACGTAATACCTTATTACGTCCGTACGTATTATTGCGTACGTACGTTATATTATTCTTATGTACGTACGTAATATTACCACGTACGTGAGGTATTAAGTACTACCGTTTTGGGTTGACGACCATGCTTTCATTATCATAAATTATTTGAAGGAAAAAAATGTGCATTCAAACAGGAGGGCAGTAATAGTAATACTTGATAAGGCCTAAGCTAAAGCCTAAGGCTGCCAAAAATGGTGTAAAATTGAAATAGGCGCAGGGACGTACACAAACAAAAGACAACGCAACAACAAACTGTTCAAATTATGTCTAGCCCGGCCTTCGGCAGTGGTAGAGAACACCAACGCTCTGAAGCAAACATTTTAATCTTGGAATCCTAGCTACACGATCCGATTGGTATTTCTCAGTCCCCTTGGTCCGACGTACCGACCGTACCATCTGAGTGTCAGACTAAGTTAGAACTCGCTAGCTGCTGTGCTAATGAAGCATTCTGTCATTTGCAGCCGAACCTAGCGCGACGGCTCAAAGCGACGACAAAAATTTGTATGCCGAGCTGTACTGTGTAACAAATATTCAAGAAATTGTACTGTAATGAAAAACAATGAGAGCATGGTCGGAGGTCCATTTTGGGTAATATAAAATGCTGCGTACGTACGTGATGATTCATTGCGTATGTAATAATATCACGTACGTACATACTATTATCACGTACGTACGTAATGAAATTATATTTCACCATGTCCCCTCCACAGCTTCGTAAGTTCGTTACTCAAAGAAACTAAATTGTTTTGTGGCTCTGAATTTGCATGCTTACTAGGGAGATAGTACAAAACAACCCTTCCTTTTGCCCGATGGGTATGTTGATCATTGGCAGCGCTAGAGTGATTTTTTCTCACGAGATCGCTTTCCCCCAGAAAATTTTGCCCATTCTATAGCCCCTACCTTCCTTATGAGACAAAGCTTCCCCTTTCTTTGCCCCAACTTCAAAATTCTGACGTTGACATCCATCGAATCTGAATACTTTAGCACCTTCTGATGGCAAGTGGTGTGAGACCTCGCCAATTCCCAGTCTCCATATCGAGGCGAACGAACTCACCTTCCTCCTTCGGTACAAACAAGTCAGCCTCTCCCACGCCTGTAGAACCTTGGCGAAAACACTGTTTACAGGCTCATCAGAAGCTTCAATTTCCTCACACTCTTTAACACTGACCTTCTGTACGGCTTGCGCATTAAGCCCGACCTTCACCAACTGGACATTAACCCCTTTACATTTTCCACCTTCTCATGACACTCTTTGCCCACCTCACCTTTCTCAATCCTGCTATCTATGGACTTTTCCATCCACCACAAGCGCAGACCTACCTAAACTTCTTCATCAACCAAATCAAATGCCGCTACGCCAACGGCTCAAAAGAAGGTGACAAGACAGCCTCTGCTGCCGTCATCCAAAACATCCCTCTCAGTACATCAGTAGCAGGCTCCCCAACAACTCATCAATGTTCGAAGCTAAAGCCATCCTGCTCACCCTCAACTACATTGAGTACTCTTTTCCATCTTCTTAAACTTCAAATCTGTCCTCACTTCCATGTAGCATAAAATGGGAAATACCCACCACACACCTCGTCCTCCGACCCCCCCCCCTGTTCTATAAAAGTATCTTTTTCGTCTAGATAACATGTGTAGGCATCCCTGGCAATGACGAAACAGATTCGGCTGCTAAACAAGTACTCAACCTTCCCCAAAACCCATGCTGACATCAAACCCCTGATAGTTGCTCATGTCCACGTTTACCACTGATGGCAAACCAATCGGGACGCACACACATACTCGTTTCAAGTCATAATCGGGGACATGCGTTTTAAATCGCCCAAAAGGAGACATCGTACAGTCAGACAGTCGTACCTAGACCTTCACTTCAGCCTGAATAGATGTTAATTGATGCATAGATCACAATTTCACAACCCATTGTTATTAACACTCAACGTTTTCATTTTTATGGCCTGTAATATAGTACATACCAACTGAGGACACACGCGTTTGTCCTCCAACCAGGATCACCACATATAAGATATCAATCGGAGACACTGGTGATGTGTTAGAGTTCATTCGCCCAACTGGGGACAGTATGGAATCTGAATCACAAAACCGGGGACCTGGATGCTAAAATATCTTACTCCGAGAATGTACCTAAAGACACATATTTTGAAACACACGCTACGCAGAACCAACTAAATGGGGACAGCAATGAAATGCGTAATATTTCAGGTGGCATATATTGTTTCACTATGGAAAGCCCAAATCTACAAGAAATCCAACCGGGGACGTCCCCGATTGGTAGGTGGTCCCCAATTGAAAGGTGTGTTATTATACAAATGTCCCCAATTTGGACCTTACATATCCGCACACACATGCACGCGCACGCACGCTTTATGGAGGAAAAGTATGTCCCCACTTTTTGAAGGAGAATTACAGAATTACAGGATTTGTAGGATATACCAGAGTTTGGGAAAGGTACACCATTATGATATTGATATCGGATCCTCCTCAATGTAGATTTCAAAGCTGTTACGAGGCACTTTACAGTTTGTTCTCAAAAACCTGAAAACGTTGTTTTTAAACTATATCGTAAAACTGTGTGGGGTAGGCCCGGGAGATGTTGACCTATGGTCGAAAATTACGGCTCTGCTTTATGAGGTTTTTCATCCGAAAACATGGGAACTATAAAAATTATTGCACTCTGTAAAGATTCAAAGATCAGGCCATTGAATGCCCAATTAATGGTACCGCTGTATTATCAGTTGATTGTCAGATCCCTTTCCCCAAACGCCGAGTCAAGAATGCTTCCCCACAATATTTCTACAGCGTCTATGAATGGGCACAACCCCGATAACGAACATATCGCAGTGTCATTGCTCGGGTACGAGGTTTACTCACAGCGCCATTGATTGGGTATAACAAAATGGTGACAAATGTAAGGTTTGTTTATTAGGTCGCGAGGTTTAACGGCACCACAACAGCGATGATCAAATTATGCCCGAGAGATTAGATTAGATTATTCCAGAGGTTGAAAGGTGTACGGAGATGGTATGCAGGAGGTAGATTGGGAGAGACAGGTTTATATCATAGGTATAGTAAGTGGCAGAGCCGCCGACACGGGGGTAAACTGGGGGAAATTCCCCAGGGCCCGGTGTTCTAGGGGGCCTGGGTCGTAAGGGATCGTACACATTATATTGCGGCCCGGATTCTTGGTTTTTTCCCTGGCCCCACGATTCCTCTTAACGACTCTGGTAGTTGGTATAGAATTAGGCGAGTATTTTGGAGGGCGATATTTGCGGAAGAGCTCGGCAATGGAATTGAGAGAAGCTCCGGGAAGGGCCAATATAATGAAGTGTTAATTGACTGTTGAAGGCTCTCGGCACTTATTGCATGTGGTGAGGGGTGGAGGGGGGGGGGACCATTAAGTATGTGGAAGTGGGATATTCCGAGGCGGGTGATGTTGACTTCTCATCTTTACGGGAGATGCTGTGGGTGGGATATTGTGGAGTTTGGTTATTTGTGTGTGTGTGAGGGTGGGGAGGGGGGGGGGGGGAGTTCAAAAACTTAAGCATTTTAGTTTTATTCTGATTGAAAGTGGGAGACGATACCCCTGTAGGCTGGTAGGGGCGGGCCAGGATAATATGTCAGGGGCCAAGCCAAACCAAACTGAGGGATAATGTGATAACGGTCTTACAGTTTTATGAGCAATTTGGTCATGATTAACAGATTAATGGAACATATCTTTTAACAGTATAAGCGGGGAGTAGACAGAATATTTCTTTCGATTGGGAAATTATTATCAAAAATTAAGGATGCACCCGATCCAAATTTTTGAATCTATCCGGAACCGTATTTGGCTGGATCTTATATAAAATCCGGCCGGCCCGGATTTTCCCTTACAAAAAAAATTAACAAAATGAAATTATGGAAAGGGAGAATATCTAAGGTGAAGTATTTAATTTTTTAGAAGGCGTTAAGTTCCTGCAAGAAATTAGATAGGACTTGGAATGGTGTATAACTACTTTATGCAATAAACATAAGTAATAACTGCAACAAAAAAATTGAATGATTGTTGTCATGTAAGTGTGTTTGCTTAAAAAATAGTGTACACCTCCTTTGAAGTGTGCAAAAGTCATATTAAAAAAGCTCATACATTGAGAACGAAAGCAAATAAATTTGTTGTAAAGAAGCTAGTTACAATTAATTACTTATACATCATTGGTAAAAAAATAAATTATAATGCAATATTTTCCTTAAAATAAAAAATAAAACATCATTTGTATACCATTCTAGAAATGCAAGAACAGTTTAAAGCTATTTTTATATTACATGGATTTCAACGTTAGGCTATTCAACGCGCCTAATAGTGCTAAAAATTCACTATGCAATTTAGGATTTGTCATGAAGAATGTATTTTAATATTTCGACTATTACTCTAAAAACACATTGGTCAAATCTAACCACGAAAATGTTGAATTTCAACCAGGCTCAATGTCACGGGGTCACCAACATATTCGTTATTATGACCAGGATTTCCTGGTCAATCATGATAACCACTGTTCCTGGTCATTGTGACCAGGAAGTTTCATGTCAATTTTAGCAATGAATGGGGGTTGATTTGAACACTTTATCCTGGTCAGTATAAATTTTCACTTGAGGAAATATCCATGTAAATGTATTGCTTTCATCTTATATAGAATAAAAACCTAAGAACATTGAGTATTTTCAAAGGTAGGATGGAAACTCTTTTTGCAATTAAATTGCCCGGATGTACAGTACTGCACTGTAATGTAGCTGTAGCCTAACGAGTATCAAGCTTAATGTTAAGTAGCGACATGTCTTGGTCAGTCAGGGAGATTCCCCTTTTCATAAGAAAAATTATTTTCCCCGAAGAGGGGAAAACCTATGTAAATCATGTAACTTCCGGATTTCCATTTACAAGTGCTTTGACCTACGGTTTATCATGAGCTTATATGCGGTCATTGTATGTGCGAAATAACCAGGCCCTGTGTGCATATACCTGTTTGTGCAATGGACATTCTCTTTCTTGTTTGGTACTGGATGGTTGTCTGCGTTACTTCGATAATCCCCAACGAAAACAGGCCAGAATTTGTAAGTTTGTCATTAAATATCTCATAAACGGCGTGGTGGATGTCTATTTAGGAACCGGATAATTTGTAGATTAATAAGTGTAGATTTTGAAAATGCAAAAATGAAATTGACCAACTAGCTTGGTTATAAAATTTCTAGAACCCATACAACTTCTGTGCCATAGCGTTACGCTGTTTCGTTAGAGGCATCATGGGTTATCTTCAAAATGGCGTTGGCGCATGAGAACTTTCCAACTTCGGGGAAAATAATTTTCTTAATAAGAGGAGAATCTCCTGAATTGTTGGTAAATGTTTCGATTAATATCTTTGTTATAATCAACTGCATGGCAATTTAATTTTGAAAAGAAATGACAGATTACCTTCGAGAATATTTTGTATAGTTTTCAGTAGCATTCTATTAGTTTCTTGCAACAAGTTTTATACCATCGACAACGGAACTTTTTTACCGTTCCACAGCTATCTGGCTACATTTAGCCTACAGCTTACACGTGATTACGTGAGGAATTGGAATGTTTGTTACTTAGCAACTAATCTCTGCGTTAACGCTTTCACGGTTAGATGTCGACTTTTGCGCTCTCATGACAGCGCCTGCTTCGGGTGTTTTACCAGCCAGCTCGCAGTCTAACATTTTTCCTGATTGAAACAACCAAAAAAATGTTACTCATCGAGTAACCAGGAAAATCTAACCATTGTGTTTTAAGAGTGTATGCTGATCAAAGATTGTATAAATACACGATATTCCATAACTGATTAAATGGAAACTTCTTTTCCATCTACCTGGAAAAGAGACTACACGTATTTTATGTTGCATTATATAATCACTTCAGATGTTTACAATAGGTAAAGGGAGGAGAAAGGGGGAGGAGGGGACACACATGAAAATGATGAAAAAAAGATGATAAATTTTTACAAAAATTGGTAAAGTATAGACGTAATGAAAAATGATAAAATTAAAGTATGTCTGTGGTTACAGGCACCTAGTGCCACTTTTTCAGAGGGGTGCTCCACCGTGACCCTTATCACCTCCACCATGCACCTTTTCACCAGGATATTTTCCCCCTACATTTTGTTCACAAAACTGAGAACTATGTTGTCTTCTTTTCATGCTATAATAGTTCCCTCGACAATACAATAAGATGCAGGGACACTACATCATATTGAATTAATTATTCCCTTATTTACATTTCAAGTGCCCTCAATTCTGCCTTCAAGTGTCCTTGATGTCTTATAAATTCCCATTTTCCAGGGTCTTTTTTAATACACTAACTGGGGGACATGGCCCCTACCACTCAGCAAAGTGCCCCATAGTTTAGCATCTCCCCCTCCCCTCCAGTTTAGTCCATTCTGGTCCCACCAAACAAATTTAACTGCACATTTGTTTTATAAAGGAAAGAAATTTCTCGAAAATGTTCCTGTAATCAAAGAAACTTTTCCGAAAATGAACCAGATTTTCCGAAAATAAGCAAAATGTTCCGAAAATGAGCAAAATATTCTGATAATAAAGAAAATTAACCCAGGAGAGAATAGAAGATTAAAGAAAATGAAAAAAAAATGCGACAAAAGGAGTTTAATTGGGGATTAAAACGAGTCAAAAATAAAATGTCTGCTCCCCTCCCTCACTGCCTTTTGGTCAGTGACATCCATACATCCCTTACTAGATCAAGCTAGGTGTTTGCACTGATAAAGACTTGACTTACTTTATACTGTTTGTTGTTGGCCATACCAAAAAAAAAAAGCATCATTTTATTACAATAGTTGTATCAATTTGGTCATACATTCTTTGGTTTTGGTTGATTTATTTTAACATTATCTCGAACTTTTCAAAATATTAAAGAAAATATTATATTAAACTATATCTTTCTTTATTTTTGTAAATATCTTATTTAAATTTAAGCTATACCAACCTGACCAACATCTTTGAAAAGATTATTTTAGTCAGATTTTTAAGTAATTCATCCGAACCGGATTTTTGTCAATATTTGGCTGGATAGTCCGGCCGCACCAATTATCTAGTGCATCCCGAGGTAAAGTTATTGGAAATTGGGGTAAAATTTGGCAACATTCTCCGATAATTGATCAAAATTAACCGAAAATATAAAAATAATTGTGTGAAGAAAATTTTCTAAAAATAAATGCACGAGAATTGAAAAATGAAAAAATTATCTCCCAAACATTCATAAAGAATTTACCACAAATCGAAGAAAAATTGCCTCAAAATGAAGGAAATTTTATAAAAATAGCACGAGAATAAAGGAAGTTGCCCAATATTGAAAGATATTTCCCAAACATTGAAAAAAAAATCCAAAATTGAAGAAAATGCACCAAAAACTCCCCGAAAATGAAGTTTCTGAAAATTGTATGAAAATTAAAAAAAGTTGCTAAAAATTGAAAGACATTTTCCAAACATTAAAAAGTTGAATTTTTTTACTGAAAACTGAAAAAAATCAAACAAAAAGTTCCCAAAATGAAGAAAATTTGGCAAAAATTGCACGTGAATGAAGGAAATTATCTAAAGATTAAAAAAGATCAAATTGACACGGAAAAAGTTGTCAAATATAATGACACGGAAACTGATGACAAAATAACCAAAAATCGTGTCAAACTGACCAATTTCTATGTTAAAAATTAATCAGAATAATCAGATGACCAGTAAAACTGATCAGAATAAAATGGGTAATGACGATCCTCTTAATTTTGTGTCAAAGTTAATCAGTTGCAACCAAACAATAATAGAATAAAAACTAGCAATATTGAGTATTTTCAAAGGTAGTAAATTCTTATATATATATATATATATATATGTATGTATATATATATTTATATATGTATATATATATATATATATATATATACATGTATATATATATTATATATATATATATATATATTTGTATATATATATATATATATATATATATATATATATTTATATACATATATATATATGGGAGAGGATGCTGCCTTGGACGCCCTCTTCTTGGGGTACGGCTTCTGAGAGGGTGTGGCCAATACGAACTTGGAACTGCCTGGGTGAGAGGAAGTTTTGAATAAAGATGGGGAGGTGGCCTCTGAGGCCAATGGTGTCAAGTTTCCGGGTAATGCCGTATTTCCAAGTAGTGTCAGCTTTCTCGAGGTCAAAAATATGGCAATGAGGTGTTCCTTTTTGCAAAGGATTGATATAATTAACTGGTCTAGGGTATTGCGACGTTTTCGGAAGCCGCTTTGGTGAGGGAGAGAGGATTCTGTTGGTCTCGAGGAACCAGTTTAGTCTCTGATTAATGATCTTTTCCATAATTTTACAGAGACAGCAAGCAAGAACGATGGGTCGGTAGCTAGTGCTATCCTTCCCAGTTTAAGGACGGATGACAATAGCTGTCCTCCAGATAGGGGAAAGGAGTGTGAGGACCAAATGTGGTTGAAGATGGTGAGTAGGGTAGTGGTGGCTTTGATGGGAGGTGTTTCAGAAACTGATAGGGGATGTTATCTGGGCCCTTGGAGGTGCAGCCAGCGTCGCTGATGGCTTGGTTTTAATTCAGAAAGAGGAGAGGGTGTTGTAGCTTTCGGAGTTGTCAGAGGGAAAAGTGATTCTCCGGGCTTCATCGCAAGCTTTTTTGATTTTGAAAGCATTGGAGTAGTTGGTCGAGGCCGAGATGTTGCTATATGTCTTTTTAGTAGGTCTCATTCAAGAGAGATGGGAGATGGAAGATTTGCCTATATATTCTCCAAATCTTCTTAGTGGGGTGTTGGTGGTGAGAGAAGAGATAAAGTTGTTCCAAGTGTTGGTTTTACTGTCCTTGATATATGGCTGATGCGAAAAGAGGTTAAGGTTATGGGTGGTCAGGTTATGAGGGCTCTTTTCCTGTTCTTGATGGCAGTTTTGCAGTCATCTGAGAACCAGGGTTGGGGATGATTTGGGGTTTGGAGGTTTTGGGAATTGAGCAGGTGGCGATGTTGATAGGATATTACTGAAGTTAGACATGGATCCTCATCCTCGAGAAGATGGGGAGAGGTGGAGTCACAGAGGGGTTTCAAAAAGGGTTCAGTCAGCCTTGTCGAGGTTCCAGTTGGGGTGTGCTCAGTGGGGATTTGAAGATTGGAGTGTATAGAAGAGGGTAATGATCACTACAGAGGTCAGCAGTGACTCCAACTAAAGTCAGGAGGAGGAGGTTAGGGAACAGATAGACAGGTCAATACATGGCGGGATGAAGGTAGGTCGGGGAGTTAGTGTTCAGTAGGCTGTGCTGACGGAGAGCGTTTTCGATGAACTTGCCTCTAGGGGTGGTGGTATTAGGGCCCCACAGAGGGTTGTGGAGCATTGAAGTCACCAGAAGGATGAAGGGTGGAAGCTGAGAGATGAGGTTGTTAAGGCTGGTTGGTTGAATGTTGGTGTTGGGAGGGAGATAGATATTGCAGAGAGTGAAAGTTTTGTGGAGGGAGATAGAAATACAGATAGGGCTGTGTGGGATATCGTGTCTAACGAATGGAGACGCCACCACAGGCCTGTCAGCATCCACTTGATGTTTGTGATAGCAAGCAAAGTTGTTAAAGGGAGTAATGGTCCGTGGTTTTCAAGAAAGTTTCTTGTAGGCAGAAGACGACGGGTTGAAGGTGAGGCCAGAAGGTCGATTTCTTCAGAATTGGCCTTAAGGCTCTAATGTTCCATTGTATGATGTTGTGAGTGTTATTGTAATTGATTGTGGTGTATGCCATAAAAGGCGGGGGTTATCTGGAGGAAGATCTGCTGGGTCTAGTTCGCTTGTTTTTTCTTTATATATATATATACATGATTACATGTTGGTTGCTAGTTCTTCTTATCGCCGGTATATATATGACGCCTTTGCTGGAGTTTAGGGAACGATGGGGGGTGACTGTGATGTATATATATATGGCTTGTGTCCCTGGTATATATGTGGATCTATATATATTATATATACATTTTTATTGGGGTATATATATATATATATATATACATATATATATATATATATATATATATATATATATATATATATATATATATATATATATATATATATATATATATATATATATATATATATATATATATATATATATATATATACATATAATATATATATATATATGTATATATATATATATATAGGTATATATATATATATATATATATATATATATATATATATATATATATATATATATATATATATATATATATGTTTTGTTTATTATCTTTCTTATAATTAACTGCATGGTCATTAATTTTCAAAAAGAAATGACAGAGTGCCTTCGAAAATACTTTGTAACGATTTCAGGTTGCATTCTATTGGTTTCCTGCAACATGAGGAGCATCCAGGAATGTTTGTTACAAGCTGGAAATCAATGTCTTATCCAATCAGAGGTTGATTTGGAGGTGTTTACATTGACACAGAACTTTTGTTTGCTGCCTGTACCACGTTTTCGACTCATTTCGGATGTGTAATGTACATGACCAATGTATATGACCAATGTGTAAAGTATATGACCAATAAAAATGATGATAGTGACAAACATTTGTGAAAAATAAATGGCATGGAAAATTTGACCAATCTCAAATAAAAAAGTATCATCGGAAAAAATGGTTCCCCGGCCCCCTCTAAATCCGCCCCTGCCTGCCCTTATAAATTACGACTCTGCATGTGACAAAGGTTTGATTGTCGAGTCTAGAACGCTGATGAGTGAAATAGAGCCTGAAAAAATTATATTTTGATTGTTTGAATGAAAGATGTCAAGATAACTGTAAATGATTTGAACATTACTTTCAGTAATTTTATGTATCATGCTTGTCCCACGATCCCACCCCAAACTGCCAAGTTTTGCATTTTGGTTATGTTTACGAGCCGAAGTTCATGTTAATGTACCTATGGTTTTCTTTAAATGAATTTCATTAAAGGCTTGGGTCAAAATTATAATACACTGTAAACAAATATTAGTCCAGCTGACTAAAAAGAATTAGTCCAGATGGTGTCTGAATCGACAAAATTGTATTAGTCATGACTGGTTCCATGACTAATTTTTGCTGTTCCTGTGACTAAGAAAATCTAGTCCTGTGACTAATTTTTCTAGTCCTGTCATGGTGTCTGAATCGACCAATTATTTTAGTCAGGTGACTAAAGCATTAGTCAGGCAAGCCTGGACTAAAGGAAATTATTCAGGCTGACTAGATTTTGAAAGGACTTTCTATGCATTTCCAGACACATTCAGTGTTGAATGATGATATAATACAGGGACGCTGGAAGGTTTCCAAAGATGATGAGGGGGAAGCAGAATTAACAGGTGCCCATATAATATATCATGTACAAAATTGGCTTAAAGTTGGGGGCCCAAAGGCAATTTTCTTCAAAGTTGGGGGGAAGGGGGGGGCATGGAACTTTTAAGAAATGTTTGAGAATAAAGAAAAGACACAAGTACATTTATTTAAGAATAAAAAATATATTATAGAATTTCTTGACAACAAGATACAGTTTAATTGCACCTTGACATTCCTTGCATTTGTGAAATACAGTTTACAGAACATCTGTAGACAAGTTTACACGTTTTTGGATGGCATGCAGATAAAAACTTACAAAATACTACTACTTATGGCAAGTACTGGTAAAAACTTACAAATACTACTACTTATGGCACGTACTTATACAAATTTAAAATACTACTACTTATGGCACGTACTTAAAAAAACTTACAAATACTAATTATGGCACGTACTGAAGAAAAAAACTTACAAATACTACTACTTATGGCACGTACTGATAAAAACTTACAACTACTACTTATGGCACGTACTGATAAACTTACAAATACTACTACTTATGGCACGACTGATAAAACTTACAAAAACTACTTATAACTCGTACTGATAAAAACTTACAAATACTACTATACTACTACTTATGGCACGTGCCACTGATAAAATCTTACAAATACTACTACTTATGGCGTACTGATAAAAAACTTACAAAAACTTACAAATAAAACTACTACTATTTATGGCACGCACTGATAAAAACTTACAAATACTACTATTTATGGCACGTACTGATAAAAACTTACAAATACTACTACTTATTGCACGTGCTGATAAAAACTTACAAATACTACTACTTATGGCACGTACTAATAACAACTTACAAATACTACTACTTATGGCACGACTGATAAAAACTTACAAATACTACTACTTATGGCACGCACTGATAAAAACTTACAAATACTACTACTTATGGCACAACTGATAAAAACTTACAAATACTACTACTAAAGGCACATACTGATAAAATCTTACAAATACTACTACTTATGGCACGTACTGATAAAATCTTACAAATACTACTACTTATGGCACGTACTGATAAAAACTTACAAATACTACTACTTATGGCACGTACTGATAAAAACTTACAAATACTACTATTTATGGCACGTACTGATAAAAACTTACAAATACTACTACTTATGGCACGTACTGATAAAAACTTACAAATACTACTACTTATGGCACGTACTGATAAAAACTTACAAATACTACTACTTATGGCACGTACTGATAAAAACTTACAAATACTACTACTTATGACACGTACTGATAAAAACTTACAAATACTACTACTTATGGCACGTACTGATAAAAACTTACAAATACTACTACTTATGGCACGTACTGATAAAAACTTACAAATACTACTACTTATGGCACGTACGGATAAAACTTACAAATACTACTACTTATGGCACGGACTGATAAAAACTTACAAATACTACTACTTATGGCACGTACTGATATTTCTTTTGAATAAAGCTGAAAGGGATTATTATAATGATAAGATAGTAGCAGCTGGTACAAATCAGAAAGAACTTTATTCAATAATCAATGGCCTCCTAAACAGAAACAAATCAAATCCACTACCAGATTCAGCAAATCCTCATTTGTTAGCCAACTCTTTCAATTCATATTTTGTGGAAAAGATCACCAAAATACGTGAAGAATTGGAAGCTGCAGAGTATGACCCTATAAACACTCATTGCGAGAGTGTCATAAACCCTCTCTGTACGTTTTCACCAATGAATGAGGACAATATTAAAAAACTCATATCAGAAGCAAAACCTAAGACTTGCATCTTAGATCCAGCACCAACTCACATAGTGAAGCAGTGTACAGATGTCTTAATGCCACTAATCTGCAAGATTGTCAATGTCTCATTACAAGAGGGAATGTTTCCAGAAGAATGCAAGACATCAGTCATCACACCACTCCTAAAAAAGAAAGGACTACCATTGGTCTTCAAGAACTATAGGCCTGTTACAACCTTCCATTCCTTTCCAAGATCACAGAAAAGGCAATTGTAACACACTTGAATCAGCACCTGAATGACCAAAATCTCTTACCTGTGTACCAATCAGCTTATCGTGTGTTCCACAGTACAGAAACCGATTTGTTACGGTCCAAGTCTGATCTCTTAATGGCTATGGATAAGCAAATAGTATCATTGGTGGTCATGTTAGATCTTAGTGCTGCCTTTGACACGGTAGATCATGAGATATTGCTTAGGGTGCTTAAATCTTATTTCAGTGTACACAATACTGCACTTCTGTGGTTTGAATCCTATCTGTCAAATCGTAGGCAAAAAGTTAATGTAAATGGAGAATGCTCGTCTGAAAAATTATACATTTTTCAGTCCACAGGGTTCATGTTGTGGCCCCATACTTTTTACATTGTATGCCTTAACCATTTTCAGTGTGATTAAGAAGCATTCACCTAATGTCTCTGGGTATGCTGATGACCATAGGTTGTGGCTTAGTTTTAAATCACAAGTGCTTCTTCTGAATCAGAAGCTATTACTAAAATGGAAAGCTGCCTAGAGGATGTTAGAAGGTGGATGCTTTAAAACAAGCTTAAAATATATGATGCCAAAACGGAGGTTATTTTGTTTGGCACTACTCCTCAACTCAATAAATTGACCCAAAAATCTGTCATAGTGGGTGGTGGTTTAGTTAATGCTGTCCATTGTGTTCGTGATCTAGGAGTGTGGCTGGATAGCAACTTAAACTTAAAGCAGCACGTTATGAAAAAATGCAGGTCTGCATTTGTAAATTTGTACAACATTGATAAAATAAGAAATATGTTGACAAACAGTGCAACAGAGACCCTAATTCATTCATTGGTTCATTCACACATTGACTACTGCAACTCTCTCTTGGCTGGTATGCCACATTGCCTAATTCAAAATGTCAAAAAATACAGAATTTTGCGGCACGTGTTGTAACTAAATCAAACAAATATTGCCATATTACTCCCTTATTATATTCACTACATTGGTTACCAGTTGAAATGCGTATAAGATATAAAATACTTGTTCTTGTTTTTAAATGTATCCATAAAATGGCCCCAAAATATTTTCAAAACTTAATAATTTTATCAAACACCACTTATGATCTCAGAAACAGATCCGCAGTCTGGCTTAATGTACCCAATATTTCATGTATTACTCTGGGGGGTAGGGCATTCTGCAGACTCGGCCCACTTTGGTGGAATGATCTCCCACTTCAAAAAGGAAAAATCAATTGTCTTCACGTGTTTCTGAAATCAATCAAAACACATTTGTTTATGGTTTATTTTAGTAATTAAGTCTGTATTGTATTCATGTTATTCTTTGTAAAGCGTTTTTGAATATGCTTGTATAGAAAGGACGCTATATAAATGTATTGTTATTATTGATAAAAACTCACAAATACTACTACTTATGGCATGGACTGATAAAACCTTACAAATACTACTACTTATGGCACGTACTGATAAAAACTTACAAATACTACTACTTATAACACGTACTAATAAAAACTTACAAATACTACTACTTATGGCATGTACTGATAAAAACTTCAAATACTACTACTTATGGCATGTACTGATAAAAACTTCAAATACTACTACTTATGGCACGTGACTGATAAAAACTTCAAATACTACTACTTATGGCGTGCTGATAAAAACTTCAAATACTACTACTTATGGCACGTACTGATAAAAACTTCAAATACTACTACTTATGGCACGTACTGATAAAAACTTCAAATACTACTACTTATGGCACGTACTGATAAAAACTTCAAATACTACTACTTATGGCACGTACTGATAAAAACTTACAAATACTACTACTTATGGCACGTACTGATAAAAACTTCAAATACTACTACTTATGGCACGTACTGATAAAAACTTACAAATACTACTACTTATGGCATGTACTGATAAAAACTTCAAATACTACTACTTATGGCACGTACTGATAAAAACTTACAAATACTACTACTTATGGCACTTACGGATAAAAACTACAAATACTACTACTTATGGCACGTACTGATAAAAACTTACAAATACTACTACTTATGGCGTGCTGATAAAAACTTACAAATACTACTACTTATGGCACGTACTGATAAAAACTTACAAATACTACTACTTATGGCGCGCACTGATAAAAACTTACAAATACTACTACTTATGGCACGTACTGATAAAAACTTACAAATACTACTACTTATGGCACGTGCTGATAAAAACTTACAAATACTACTACTTATGGCGCGTGCTGATAAAAACTTACAAATACTACTACTTATGGCGCGTACTGATAAAAACTTACAAATACTACTACTTATGGCACGCGACTGATAAAACTTACAAATACTACTACTTATGGCGTACTGATAAAAACTTACAAATACTACTACTTATGGCACGCACTGATAAAAACTTACAAATACTACTACTTATGGCACGTGCACTGATAAAAACTTACAAATACTACTACTTATGGCACGCACTGATAAAAACTTACAAATACTACTACTTATGCGCGTGCTGATAAAAACTTACAAATACTACTACTTATGGCACGTACTGATAAAAACTTACAAATACTACTACTTATGGCGCGTACTGATAAAAACTTACAAATACTACTACTTATGGCGCGCACTGATAAAAACTTACAAATACTACTACTTATGCGCGTGCTGATAAAAAAAAAACTACATACTGATAAAAACTGACAAAATACTACTACTTATGGCATATAGTGGCACGTACTGATAAAAACTTCAAATACTACTACTTATGGCACGTACTGATAAAAACTTACAAATACTACTACTTATGGCACGTACTGATAAAAACTTACAAATACTACTACTTATGGCATGTACTGATAAAAACTTACAAATACTACTACTTATGGCATGTACTGATAAAAACTTACAAATACTACTACTTATGGCATGTACTGATAAAAACTTACAAATACTACTACTTATGGCATGTACTGATAAAAACTACAAATACTACTACTTATGGCGTACTGATAAAAACTTACAAATACTACTACTTATGGCTTACGGATGATAAAAACTACAAATACTACTACTTATGGCACGTACTGATAAAAACTACAAATACTACTACTTATGGCACGTACTGATAAAAACTACAAATACTACTACTTATGGCACGTACTGATAAAAACTACAAATACTACTACTTATGGCACGTACTGATAAAAACTTACAAATACTACTACTTATGGCACTTACGGATAAAAACTACAAATACTACTACTTATGGCACGTACTGATAAAAACTACAAATACTACTACTTATGGCACTTACGGATAAAAACTACAAATACTACTACTTATGGCACGTAGTGGCACTAGACTGAAAAGTGAGGGCGTATTTTTCTTCGGGTGTCCTGTGTGTTTTTCTTGTCTTCTTCTCCTGAGCAGAGATTTGCAGTTTATTTTGGAATAATCTTGTGTCACACTTTTCATAATTTTTGTTAAAAGTTGTTATGGTATATATAATCTTCAAAGGTATATGGACATGTGCCTTCGGGACCAACAGATTATACGGAAGTACGGTGTGCTCCATTCAACCTTGCTACCTACTCTCCATGGTGCATAAGTGCCAGACTGAAACAGTAAAAGACTGCTAAAAAGATGACAAATAACGGTATCAATGAAGAGGTAGTGATAGTAATGCTATCATAATGCCAGGAAAATAACATTGTACTGTACTTTGCATCTCAATCATCGTCCTCACATGCTATGATAAAAACTGACAGGTTTGTAGTGTCCTGGAAAAAAAGAAGATTTTTAGTTAAATAAATTACAAATCAACACTAGTAGTGGAGGTAAGTTTACAAGTTACCCATAAAGATGCTCTCAATTTATACAGGTGGGTGTGGGCTCTTGGGGCCGTAACCCCCTAAAAATGTCGTAGCCCTTCCCCCCAAAAAAAAACAACAAAAAAATGTCAAAGCCAAAAATATGCTTAAGCGAAATATCAAATGAACCATATACAAAACAGATATTGACATTTTTTGAAACGTATCGACTGAATTATCTTTAATTTTGGACCAAAACTCTTAATTTGCACTAAAAAAATTCAATTTTTAATCAAACAGTTTTAATTTTGGCCTACAAATCTTCAATTTTGGATAAAAGCTTTTACATTTCGACCAAAACCTACAACATAGAGCCAAAAACATTCAAACAATGAGGTGAAAGTCTTATCATTAGGGCCATTGCCCACCATCCCCCACACAATAATTTTCAAATAGAAAGTCACCTGCAGGTAAGCAAAAACTTGAACATTTTCCATATGAAAATTGCCCTGGTTAATTTACATCAAATATTGCTGGTTATTGGGAGTATCTCCGTGAATTTTCTGGAGTTCGGAAATTCTTCTAAGATTTTCAGGATTTCTTAAATTTTAGGAAATTCTTCTTCAATTTTTCAGGAATCTTCTTGAATTTATTATAGGAGTTCTCCTCAAATTTACAGATTTTTTTTAATTTTTGAGAAATCCTTTGAATTTTCATTAAATTTTCTTCATTTCCAGGAAATTTACTTCAATTTCCAAGATTTATTTTAATTTTATGGAAATCACCATCAATTCCTAAAATGTTTAGGGATCTTGCCAAAATTTCCTTCAATGTTAATGTCTTTTCCTCTTATAAACTCTTTCCGGTGGGGGGAGAAGGAGGGAGGGGGGGGGGGTGAATATGTGTTTCTCAGTAGGGGTCAGTAGGGGCTTAATCCCTCAAAAACGAACAGCTAGACATGTCACACCCCTGCTCTGTACACATACACACACAAAATAGAGGTTAACAACTCACACTTGTTGCATATTTATAAGCATTTATATGCATTTATATGTAAGCATGCAATGGAAAACTCACATTTTTCATGGTGTTGTAACATCCACATATACTGATATACTGTGTATGAGGTAAAGCGCATGTACAGATGCTGGACACAGTCTTACCCCCAAATACACACTGTAAGGGTTCACAACCCCATGCCTCATTGTATTTGTAATTCTTTTAAGTATGGAATCTTTACACCATCATAGAAACAAATTCTTTCTTTTGTAAGTTTTCACTTTCACTTGCCAGATACTCATTGTGCAAATTTAACTACCATTCTAAGCGGTGATAAGCATAGACAGGCGAAGGAGTTTGTCCAAATTCACTATGTACAGGCAGTGGTGTATTCAGCTTGTGATGCCAGGAGGGGTAAAGCACAGTACAATTAGGAAATTACTGATATGAAATTAAGAAATTGAAAAGAAATGAAGCAAACTTGTGGTAAATTTGTGGAAAATTTGGTACAATTGTTGGAAAGTTTGGTCAAAGTTTTGGAAGTGTGTAGAACTTTTAATACAAAGTTTGCAAAATCTCCTGCAAATGAAAGTTAATTCCCATAAATGGAAGAAATTTTCGCAAAAATTAAAAAAAAATTGCCTGAAAATCAAAAGAATTTACCCGAAGACAAAAAAAAATTACCTGAAAATGAATGAAATAGAAGAAAAATTCCTAAAAATTTCCTGTAAACTGAAGATTTTAGTTTGCTGGGAACTAAAGTCATAACCAAAATTTGGTGATATCTAGCCTTAGTCCTGAAAGTATATACATTTTTTACAGTTTATTTCCCTAATATGCACAGCATTGTATACTGGTACAGCATTGTAGTTTACTGTTTACATCATTGTATACTGGTACATCCCGCTTCTTACATTTTACATGACAGAATTTCGCCAGGGGGGGGGGAGGAGGCAAGTTGCCCCTTCGACCCCTTAATGGAATACACCACTGCCTACAGGGATGGGTTTTTCCCGCAATTCAAAGCTACAACACCCGCCAATGTTTCTCAGCAAGACTCCTCATGCTCCACTGAGCCTTACCATTTCATCTTCATGTTGTCATGGATCAATCAATGCCGGGACTGCAAGAATAACTGCTTGTCTGTTGGACTCTATAGGAGAATTAGAAATGAAAATGTTGTGATCGATTATTTTCCTTTTGTTTTTTGTTGTGCAATATTTTTCCATAAGATACCAACCAGCATACAATTGGATGGCTTAAAGACGTACCTTTCTTTGCATTTACCCCTTCTTGAAAGAAATGTTGGTTTACAAAAAAATTGGCACTGGCAATAATCCTTTGTACATACTTTCCAGAGCCATTTTCTAAACAGGAATGTCATAGATAATTGACCTTCATTAAATAAAAGTGTTTAAAAGACATGCTGAAAGGCCATGGACATTTTTGTTAACAAATAAATTCAGTTTGTGTGGTATTTTTTCTACTTGACAGAGAAAGGATACCTAGATATAGTACAAATATTGGTTACTTGAAGAAAATTGCCAATAATTTCTAAAGGAAAAACTTTCAAGGTTTCCCAAAGTGCTCCAAATCTGGTGTTTGAGCTTTAAGTACTGAAATCGGTATCAATAATTGCAATAAGAGAGCATTCACTTGAAATCTTCTTTTCATTGGTATACTTTTTTTAAACAAACATAAGATAGATTTGGGTGATCAGTAAAAACTGTAATAATTGTAAATAATAACCAATGTTGGTATGTGATATGAATATTCATAATTTCACATGTGTGCTGTGGTTTGATCTAATTTTCTTAAGTGGCAATACGCACTGAACATTTGTGGCCCATGCTGTTGTCACAATTTTGCATAATTAGGTCTGAACTTAAAAATAACTGTAAAATGGCCAATTATTCATAATCTCTTCTCTATTTTCCATGAAGTTTTTTGTTGTTTGTTTAATTAATATTTTGTACAATTTTAGCAAAGTTTTCCTTCAAATCTTTGTTAACTGGGAATAAAAGCACAACATACCTCATCTTCTTTAAAAGGCCATGGGTAAATTTGTTATATTTCAAGCGTGGAGGCTGCTTCTTGCTAATTGTTCAAGTGCAAGCGGTACTTCCATAAGTTCTGAAAGAGAAATTTAATATAAAGAAAACTTGTTATTCAACATTGATATCCCATTGACTATATAAAAGAACACTTATGTTAACCCTGCAGATAGAAAACACATATACTTACATATAGGCCACACTGGAAAAGCAAGCAAAAAGGTCCCCCATATGTGAGGAGCTTGATAGTGCTTGGGAAGGAATTTATATGTAATTTTCGGGAGTCATAAGTACAGGTAGGCCAGGGAAGGAATGAATATACCTCGAAATGGCGGTATTGCATACAGAGCCTAATGTTAATAAACCCTACCTCAGTATGATGGTGGCCATTTTGAGTATAGCTTACAGTATAAGCATGGAGTTATGGTTGTATTAGTGTAAGAGATGACAGATTTAAAATAGGCCTATAGCCCACATTCAGTTTACTGAATCTTTAATTTAATATTATTTCATAGGCCTAGTATGTTTGCTTTAGTTTTACGATTACCGGTCAATTCGGAATCACAGGTACTCGTACTCATAGAATCCTAGGATTCAACAAATCGGAACTTCAAAATGTTGAGAGGAAGAAAATTGGAAATTGTTACGAAATTCCTTCTGGCCTAGCACTACAATAACCTCCACAAAGACAGTGTGATCGTCAGACCAAATATTAAGCAACGAATATCACACAATTTGGGTTTCTAAGTTGATAAATTACCTGTTAGCGTTTTGGCAGACAAAATATCATCAAAAATTAAATCCACGGCTCGAACAGACTGTTAACAGACGTAGAATTCTGATACGCTAAGAGATCTTAAGAATGTGTGAAGCATCGTAGAGTAATTTTTACACAGAACATTACTTTTTAAATGTGGAAAGCGTGAAATCACAGTGGCCTAGTGGTTAAGGCGTCGGGCTCTGGTGTGGAAGGCACTGGGTTCGATTCCCGGCCAGGCCAGTGTGTTGTGTCCTTGAGCAAGACACTTTATCTTCATTGCTTCAGTCCACCCAGCTGTAATGGGTACCTGTGAGGGCAGTGACAGTTCTATGTGTTTGGAGCCCGGCGCCTGTATATGGCTGCTGATAAAACGGGCTTGTGACTCCCCAGGGAGTGAGAAAGTTTTCAGGAGAGTTAAGGCCCAGTGACCAGGGTAATAATTGTAAAGCGCTTTGATACAGTCTATGACAGTCTAAAGCGCTATATAAGCAATACGATTATTATTATATTATTATTATTAAAGCCTGCGTGTATATAAACCCTAAATTTGCTAAAAATATGTGTGGGTATTGGGGCAGTGAGTTCATACAAGGGACCACATGGGTAACCGCCCAAGTTGACTAACGAATAACGTTTGAGTGACCCGAATCGCAACTATTACAGCATTTATGCACTGTTACCCAAGAATAACAATCTAATGCAAGTTTATTCCGATCAGTTTCGCAAATCCGCTCTGAGTTTTACTGGTAAGGACACCTGGAAAAATTAAACAAACAGTGGTTGAAATTCGGTCAGTGGTGGCGTTCCTAAATCAAACACAACTTGTCACTCTTTTAAGTAATGCTTCAATAATGAAAATGAAATTAAATTGCAAATTATTAATCATTTAAAAAAGGTTAATCTCTACAAATCTTTTCCTGACCCTTTGAAACAATATTTTTTTAAACCATCAAGTTCATGAAAACAATTTTATAAACAGTTTTTAACTTTGGAGTACACTATAGAATGCACGCTGTCTCGAAAAATTTCCTGACTCGCGAACTTCCGACGTGAATGGTTTAATCTTATGAATTATTAAAGAAACTTAAGTGTAATCATATGGCTCCCATGCAGTAATCCCCCGGCTGGGCAGCGAAGTCGCGCGGATTATAATATAAGCCTTCTATTTTAATTAAAATACGATGCATATTCATCTTGGAAGAACTTGTACATATTTTAAGTCAAAACTATGGTAGCCTATATCCTCGACTTGGCAGCACGGTCACAGGGATTGTAGGCCTACTAATCCTAATTAAAGAACTATGCATATTCATGTCTGATGACAATAGTGTCTGGAGCATGACTTCGCTGCCAGCAACGAGGTCTATACTTCGAAGTGAACCTGTATTCTATAGTTGTTAACTTTTAAAAGTTCTCAACTTTTTGAAATAATAACCCATGCACGCTAAGTTAGACTAGGCTAGTAATAATGGGATTTTCCTATTTAGGCCTAACCTGGGTCCACCCACAAATGTTCCTAACATTATGGCAACCTAGGCCTAACCTATATGCTTAATACTATATAATATATATACGGTAAGCATATGAAGCGCTGTAGCCCTAGTTGGATGGAAAACTTTGTTATTACAGTCATTGAGTCAATGTAACATTAGGACTCAACTTCGGTATTCCATCACTCAGAATTCAAATATGAAACTTATTTTTAATTTATTGACATAAAATCACTAACCAAAATTGAAAAGTCATTTTCAAGTTTACTCTTTGATCAGGCCGGATATATAATTTAGTAACGGTAAGGGTGTTTTTCTGAAGGTTCTCATGAGTCCTAGCGCAGTAACTCATTCTGAGTGTAAGTGTAATGGCGGATTTCAAAATTCGGATTTCAAAATTCGAATTTCATTTACGTACATCACGTACGCGCATGATCGACTAGACCGACTATACGATCCAGAAAGCTTGGCCAGAGAGTATATGTCTGACGTCACGCTTTCTGGCTGAAAGAAAGCGTTTAAAGAGATATTCAAGTTTAAAATTTGGTGTCATTTCTGTAGAAACGACTAAAAACAGACTAGTTGTGCTGTCACAGCCTCAGATTCCTCAAAGTCATGTATTTTAAAGAAAGTTTATTGAATTTGTTAACTATGTACATTATTTTTCCTCAAACTTTCTTCAGATGGTATATTATAAATACCCTTCCTAGATTCAGTTTTACTACTTTTTTGACATATTCCATGGTTTTTAAGCCACAAAATCGCAGAACAAAATATGATAGAATACATAAAGACTTTGAAGAATCTGAGACTATGACATCACAACTAGTCTGATTTCAGTCATTTCTACACAAATGATACCAAACTTTAAACTTAAAAATCCCTGTAACGGAATAAGATCTTTAAATGCTTTTTTCACCATTTTGCTTCATGTGGAATCCTCTTTCGTATAAGATAAACATGCTTGACCACTAAAGTAATCCTTTAATGACACTTGTGTATACAACTAATATACAGAAGAGGTATGACGATTTTTTTCTAAATATGTTAATGTATTTCGTCATGAATGCAATGAAAGTGAATGACGAAGCAGCTTAGTCACATGGACTAGAATTTTTGCTGAGCTGGACGTACTTATGTTTACAGTGTAGATGGATTTTTATTGGCATAAGAAAACTACTTCTGGATAAGTATATATAAGTGACCTTTGCTTCGCTAATGTATTGACTTTGTCTCGTATAGATTATAAATTTCTGCCACTGTTGACTTTCGTTATAGCTTTGTATTGCTATATGCATGCGATTCTGATACGCAACGTAATTCCATATTCACTATTACCCAGTGCGTGAAGTAAGACACATGCGGGATTCATTTTCTTGATGAAATACTTCGAAAATACATGAAATATACAACAAAATGCGTGAAATTGTGCATCTTCAAGTAGGACAATGCGGGAACCAAATCGGCGCAAAGGTAACCATTGTCAGATTGTTTGATTTAACTCACATTATGGTGCGTGGGATAATTGCATATGCCATTATACTGTATTGTAATCAACATCTAGATAGCTTAATTATTATTGTAAAATCACAGTCTACATATTACAAATCAACAGTTATAACTTAGTTATACCAAGTCCCAACAGGCAGACAGGCCAAGGGTGGGTACTATAGCTCCTTGGTTATACGCCTTAACGTCCGTTATGAAAGTGTTCCGAGTCAGAAACTCCTCTCGCTCCCATCCCCTCTTAATTTTGATTCATGTTACTATATATATATATATATATATATAGGGTCTGCCATTTGGGACCTGCACGCAAGCTATGGGTGATATTTAAAAAAGCTAGACCTATAATATCGTACCACAGAGTCAACCCCAGCCCGACAAGAGCGTCCATGCGGCATTGGTTATATTTTCCTCTCCAATCATGACAATAAAAGGCCTATAACATGGGCCGCGGAGTAGGGGGAAGGGAGTGCTGGGGGAGGGGGCGTTCCCCCACTTTTTGCAAATCATAAGATGAATGACCTGCAATTTTGTAACAATTACTGTTGCAAAAGATATGAATAACAGATCATGTCCACTGAAAACTGATAATTAGAAAAAATAAAATATTTTGTTTTAATCTGATCAGGACGTGATTATCAGATTATTGCTAAAAGAAGTGTGAAAGCCACGAGAACCAAGAACTGAAAACGTGAATGATGTTGGCAAAATATTTGGTTTAATTACTGAACAGCTAAAATACAACGTCGTTTTAAACTCTTAGCTGACAAAGACAACGTGCACGCAGTGGCATAGGAACCGAGCAAGCCAGGGGCCAAGCCTCACCCCTGCCCCTTTCCCCCTCCCCCTAAAAATTGTATTGAAGGCAATTACAATTTGGCCCACCAAATAAATATAGATGATTTTGAAGAGTTAGTCCCATAACATCTTTTCTTCCGGAAATCTTTCATTTTAGGAAAATTTCCTTCAATTTTTGTAAAATTTCCTTTATTTTCACGGAATTTGCTTCAATTTTTGTAAAATTTCCTCCATTTTCGTGAAATCTTCAAAAAGCTTTCTTGAATTTAAAAAAAGAATTTCATCAATTTTCCAAAGGTTCTATTTAATTTTCGGCAAATCTCTTTCAGTTTTTAAAATTTGCTTCAATTTTCGGGAAATGTCCTTCATTATCGCGAAATTTTCAAGAAGTTTTCTTCAATATTTGAATTTTTTTTTGAGAGGTTTAATTCAATTTTCGTGAGGTTTTGTTCTATTTTCGAAAAGGTTTTCTCCATTTTAGTGAAATTTGTCTCAATTGTCGTGAAATTTTCTAAATTTTCGGGAATTTTCTTCAATTTTCGGTATATGTTGCCAAATTTTACCAAAATTTATAATCATTTGATAAACTCTCCCTCTAGCAGTTTAGCCTCGGCTACAATGATAGTTTTCGGTCTTTGGACTGTGATAAGAGATTTATACATTTTTTGGTTTGTTGGAACAAAAATAAAATCTGGCCACCCAATGTCAAATATCTTCCTATACGCCGCAGTGACGCGATCACATGCATTTGTTTGTCCATGTTTCATAACCAAATAAACAATGTTTTAGTATCACGTCGAAAGTATATTCTTTTTCTTCTTTTAGACTGTTAGAAAGGAACCAAAGAGATAGATTATTTACCAATTCACTAATTTTGCATTTCCATCTTTCAGATCAGTCGTTTAAAAAGTATGTGCCTCTGTCCCCCCCCCCCAATCTCTCCCCCGCACTTGAAATACTGCTCCGCGGCCCATGTATAAAAGAGTTGCAGTATATTCAGGCACTCATGATATATAATATGATAAGTATCGAAATAGTTAATCACGGCGCCCATTCATGATGCTGCCGGAATTGATGAAAAATAACTTTTAAAATAAGACAAAAAAGAACAACAAATAAACCAGGGAAATATGCAGACCATGACAATAAGTCTGCTCCCTCATTTCATATTATTCACACACAAATTATTGTGAGCAAGAAGCATACGTGCCCTTGTAACCTGTTAACAGCAGTGCCTTTTGAAGAAAATTCTAATGGGGAAGAGGAGATAAGGGGAGGGGGGGGATTACCGAAGTATATAGTCTTCTTTTACTTTCGATTTTAACTTTAACAACTCTATCTGTCTATAGTCTCTTGTACGTTGTAAATTTCCTATAACAGAAAGAAAAAACTATACGAACTTGCAGATAGGGGCGTATAGGAAGGGTCTCATCTCAGGGGACGGGAAAAATTTCCTCCTTTTTCCGAAATTTTCTTCAGTTTTACAGCCTTTCCTTCATTTCCGGGCAATTTTTTTCGATTTTCAGAACATGTTTTTCAGAACATGTTTTTCCATTCTGGGATAAGTTCTGGGATAATTTCCTTTTAATTATTGGACAATTTTGTTCATTTTCGGGAATTGTTTGGCCAATTTTTAGGTAATTACTTTCATTTCCAGAAAATTTCTTTTCTTTTGAGAAAAAAAAAAGAGTACAATTTGTTTGATTATATTAGGGACCAAATTGAAACCAAAGGGACCAAACTTGTGGGGGGGGGGGATGTTAAGCTGGGGCCCCTTTGGTGGGTGGGGGAGGGAGACACAGCCCCTCCACTTAGTGTGTTAAGAAAAGGCCCTGAGTAACAGGTACAGTATAAAAACATGTTTGGGGTGAATATGCATCTTGCAATGAGTAGTTTAAGTATATATCTTGGTATAGGGGTGGGGAACGTCAATCTGCCTACTGTCGCTTTAGCCAGTTAGCAGCTGGTGACGCATCTTCGGATTTTAAAATGAATTTAACTTTCGGGCACCATAATAAAGGAATATCGCTGCAATGTTTTTGCGCCGCCCCACAAATCCATATTCTGCTTGTTATAGTCATATATGTTGCGGTTCAAAAAGCTCAACAATCTTTATCAAAACAAATTAACAAATCAAATAATATCAAACACAAATTTTGTGTTTGCTTACAATAGCCGAAGGCGTGTGATACACGACAATCTCCTTGTGTTCGCGTAGGATCGTGGCCCGCGGGTCCAGTGGTACCACAAATCCGTAAATGATTTTACGAAATGGACTCCTAAATTTCCCGGAATTACCCGAATTTCACATACTACTTCCAGAACTGAAATAAAGCCCAATAAACTATTAAATTATTCATTTTACGTGTGAATGCATTACTTTGTATTTCCTAAAGTTTCGGTTGAAAACATTAAAATCTCCCGGAATTTGGGTAATTTCCTTGTAAGTGGAAGCACTGATCAGATGTAATTGATACAAAAACTACATTTCGTAAAAAGGCAAAAAATCTTATTATCATGCATGCCATTTTCCAAAAAATTACCCGAAAACATCAAAATTACCTGAATTTCGGGTAATTTCCTTGTAAGCTGATAAGTAGAAGCACTTACCGGTTCGTCCGGTCCAAAACTCCAATTTTGGCATGCTGACAAAACAACAAATTAGTCTGGTGGCTTTACGAAAATTGGGAGCATGCAAAAGGTTGTCTTCAGAATTTGCCCATGTCCATAAGAAGCGACATTCCTTCCCCATCCCAGTCACTCACCTGTCTGCCTGTAGAAATTAGAAAATCCGACGTGTCGGGGAATTTGCTATGTGACTATAGTTAATAGTTGCCTAAAAAAGTACACAATAGCGTTTAATTGGATCAAATCTTTTGGCTTTATTCTGTTCCAAACACGGTGATGCCAGATGACCCTTAAGTTATTTACAAAAACAACCAGGCAGAGGTGTAGCCTGAGGGGACCAGCTACAACGTCCACTGCGTGGCCCTAATTCCAACTGCATATCTGTATATAGAAGGTGCATTACAAGTGCTTGTACATCGCTTTAGAGTCCATAGGTGTAGGAATGATTTTTATTTTACGGGAGAGGGGGAGGGGGAAGACTTAAAGTTTCAATTCTGGCTACCCCCCCCCTCTCTAGAAAAAATATAACTATATACATTGCTTTTTCTCCCATACGTATTTTAAGAAACTCTTTGGAAAATAATAGGATGGAGAGAGTGGCTTTAAAGCTTCAAACTTCAATTTTGGCAACCCATCTTCAATTGCTTTGCTCCCATATATGTTTTTAATGAAACTCTTTGTGTTAAATAATGAAATGGAGGGAGTCGGACATCATTTTTTCTTCTTCTGGCAATGAAACCTTAATATAAGCATAATCATGCGTATTTCATTAAAAGTAAAGAACAATCTTTACAGAATAAAAGTGTCAGGGGCATTACCCCCCCTCCCCTCCCTCCAGTGGGACTGACATATAACGTGAATCCCCTATGTGGTGCAAACAATATTTTGGCAAAATATGCTTAGTGATAGATTGGTGTTTTAGAATGGGAACAACTAAATCCGTCAACAGCAAAATCGTCAATAGGTAAATAACCCCATATATCTTTTGTTGATTTTGCAGTTTTGGGAGGTCATATCTGACGAACATGGAATCGATCCAACGGGGACCTATAATGGGGATTCGGACTTGCAATTGGAGAGGATCAACGTCTACTATAACGAGGCCGCAGGCGGGAAGTACGTACCTAGAGCGATTCTTGTTGATCTTGAGCCCGGTACCATGGATTCCGTCAGGTCTGGCCCTTTTGGTTCTATTTTCAGACCGGATAATTATGTGTTTGGACAGAGTGGCGCAGGAAATAATTGGGCCAAAGGTCATTATACAGAGGGGGCCGAGCTCATGGAAACTGTCACAGATGTAGTCAGGAAAGAAGCTGAGGGTTGCGATTGCTTACAAGGCTTTCAGATGACACATTCATTGGGCGGTGGAACGGGATCTGGTCTTGGCACGTTACTTATCAGTAAAATTCGGGAGGAATATCCAGATCGCATAATGAACACATTCAGCGTCGTTCCTTCTCCCAAAGTCTCTGATACTGTTGTCGAGCCATACAATGCAACATTATCTGTCCATCAACTGGTGGAGAACACTGATGAAACCTTCTGCATTGACAACGAAGCGTTGTACGACATATGTTTTCGGACACTGAAACTTACAACCCCAACTTATGGCGATTTGAATCATCTCGTGTCCTCATGTATGAGTGGTGTCACAACGTGTTTCAGATTTCCCGGTCAACTTAATGCGGATCTCCGTAAATTGGCTGTCAACATGGTACCCTTCCCCCGTCTTCATTTCTTCATGCCTGGATATGCGCCTCTAACTAGTCGTGGAAGTCAGCAGTATCGCGCAATAAGCGTGGCAGATCTGACGCAGCAGATGTTTGAATCAAAGAACATGATGGCCGCCTGTGATCCTCGTCATGGACGCTATCTTACCGTTGCCGCCATATTCCGTGGCCGCATGTCCATGAAAGAAGTTGACGAACAGATGATGAATGCGCAAAACAAGAACAGCAGCTACTTCGTTGAATGGATTCCAAATAACGTCAAAACAGCGGTTTGCGATATTCCGCCGAAAGGAATGAAAATGTCCGTCACTTTCATCGGAAACAACACTTCCATCCAAGAGCTTTTCAAGCGGATATCGGAGCAATTCACCGCCATGTTTCGTCGTAAGGCTTTCCTCCATTGGTACACTGGTGAAGGCATGGACGAGATGGAGTTCACAGAAGCTGAGAGTAACATGAACGACCTGGTGTCTGAGTACCAGCAGTACCAGGACGCCACCGCTGAGGAAGAGGAGGAGTTTGGAGACGAAGAGGAAGAAGATGAGGAGCCAATATAATAATTAACAGACTGATCAGCGGAACGGGCACGTCGCTGACCCGACACGCCGCCGATTATTCTCCTTATTAAAAGCCAGAAATAGACAGAATAACAATTAGAAAAGAAAAAAAATTATGAAAATTATATTAGGTTATTGTTTTTCATAAAGATTCAGACTTCACAAAATGGCATTTCCTTGAAGAGCTGAATGTACCAGGGTGTTATTAATCCAAGACGAACGAACTGTTACGACAGCTACAATTATTGGCATTTAGTTGATTATCTTATAGGGCAAGTATTGGTGCAATGATTGTCGTTCTTGCCAAGAGCTGCATCGGTTAGTACGTGTGCCTGAATTTCAAAACCAATACAAATTTATTAATTCTTATACATTACCGCTTTATTGTTATGCGTTATTTTTTGGGAGACTACGCTCGAGGATAATATTGAGGTAACGCTGAGTATACTTTCCAAAGGTACCGAAAACATTTCAAAAGTGCATGAAGCCAAACCGTGACACTGGTGCGTTTGTGTGTGTGTGTGTGTGTTTTTTTTTTTTTTTGGGAGGGGGCTAGTGAACTCTATGCATGCTATCTCCCATGCAAATAACGATGATTTCATTTTTAGATCGGTACATTATATTGCCTGCTTTACTAGACTACTATGAAGAACAATTGGAGGAATATAATTTTTCCAAATATCATGCATACTATCTGGTTACACTAAATAGCTACAATATTACATATTATAAATTTTGCTAAGCATTAAACAGATTAAGAAAGACTCTCAATGCCAGATGAAGATCTTTCCATTAGGCCTAAATAAGTAGTTTGTTTGCCCTCCTGCGCCCCTAACTCGCCCAAAAATAGGGGCGGCGTTTTAAAAGGGGCGGCGTTTTTAATTTTCAAAAATCCCTGTCCTTCCTAAAAACCTCTACAAAATGGCGTGGCAATCACTTTTGTCTGTTAAATGTTGCTGTTACTGCGGAGAAAATGAAGCCCATTGTCCACAGGCAGGCAAGAGCTTGAGAATACAAGGCCTGGTTGTTCAGTCTGTTTGTAACGAGTGTGTCAGGCCAGGGAAAGAAAATCTCAAATTACACAAAAAGCATGAGTGAGATAAGTGAAGTGTTTTAAGTCTGTTTTATAAACTGAAAATGTTCTTGTTACTTTATTCTAAGGGAGCCAATTTCTTTTTCATCCGCCCGCCCCAACCTTACAATTTTACACAAGATAGGAAAACAAACAATTATTTTAGGCCTTATCATGCATACGCTATAGGTTGCAGAGGCATAGCCAGAACAAAAAGTCAGGCATGTCAGAAGGCCATGCCAAACTAAACCAGGGATGATGTGATAACTTGTTTTATGAGCAGTTCTGCCATAATTATTGGAACATATTGGGGACAAAGCCCGAATTAGTGGCATAGCCAGATTGGGGCCTAGGGGCCCCCATCAACACCTGAAAAAATAACAATAAAGAAAAAAATAAAAGAAAGAAAGAAGGAAAGGAAGAAAAAGAGAATAAAAGTATTACATGGACTTTGTAAGAAAAGCAGCCAGGTCAAAAACAAACCACTTGCTAATTATGTAAACAAACACTGCATAATTATGTAAACAAACACTGCATAATTCTGTAAACAAACACTGCATAATTAACACATGGTTTGCTTCTGATCTGTGACAATTTTAATTGTTTAAAAATTCCCAAACAGCCAATATTGGTGAAATAATCAAATCTCAAAAATGCACGGGACTTCGGTCACTGGATCAGCCCCCTTCCTTCCTTATG
>JAIGNY010002186.1:617500-705000 GCA_020152595.1 Chiridota heheva
GATTTTATCAATGTTTTATATGTTTTATGATGCAAGTCAGCAACCTAACTTTGCAAAATGTTAGAAAATAAATGTATCCGCTTTCAGGTATTGCCAACAGGCATTCACTAGTCAATAGTGCCAACATACAATAAACAGATCTGCGCTCCACCATACAGCCATAACACAGAAGTGCTTGAACCAGGGCTATCCTTCAGTCCTTGCTTGAACTGTTGAACAATGCTTGAGGATATATTCACAAGGACTTACGAACCAGACAACTTGTGACAACTGGACAAGGAAGTTAGCAAGTGTATTTATTAGAAGATTAGAAGCAACAAGACTGCAAGAGAAGGCAGCTTCTTCGCTATCTGGCTATGCCACGTGGATAAATAGACTGTATTTACTATCAATGTTAATTGTAAATAGGATGTAATCTTTGAAATTATAGCAAAAAGGCTAATGCCATTGCAAGGCTGCTGGTACCTAAAGAAATTTGACGTCCCTTCCACATTTATAAATCATTTAGGGTCGTCTAAAGTCTTCCCGAGTCTTAGAAATGTGCTAACATTCAGAATTTACAGGAACTTCGTCCCCTGATCCTCTTTTAAGGCTTCGCCCCTAGGATTCCTTTAATCCACTATCTCCCGATTTTTGAAAATATTGTTGCACCAGTCGATTCCACACATGCTGTTTTTCACAAACATTTGCCTTTCTCCATCTGTCCATGGACACGAAGGAAGGACTTGTCGCAGTATAAGATAGTGACTTTCTCTGGACAAGAAAAACATTTATGGTCCTCAGAAATCTTGCTGAGTCTTAGAAAGGCCCAAAAATAACCCTAGAAAGTGCTAAAGTTGGGGATCTTCCGGGGCTTTTCTCTGACTGGACCCACCAGGGGCCTTTAAGAGGCACCTTGACCCCACAAGTGAAACTCGCGATACGCGTTCGGATTTGCGCTAACGCGTAAATAACATCATCGCCCAAAAAATACAAATCTTTATCAATCACTTAATTCGCCGCACTTCAAAATAGCTTCAGTGGCGTAACTACAGAAATGAAGGAGGAAAGAATAGGGGGGGGGGGGGCAGGGGAAGCAACTCCTGCCCGGGCTCTATAAGGGGATCAATAACAAATATACCATTATACCTATATACCGTAGGGGCCGGCAGGACTTCACTCGTCCCAGCCGTATAGGGACCTAGCTACGCCACCGAGTAGCTTCATACGCCTATGCTGCATATGGGATTTTGTTCATAATCCAAGCATTGGGCTCCAGTCGCGAAGCGTTGGTGGGGGCCGGTGCAAAGCCCTTGGAAGTTAATCATTATTTTCAGAACCAAATATGCTAATCTTGAATTCCATCAAAATGTAGCTCACGAAAATTAAACTGAATCTTATATAGGCCAATATACGCGTCTAAAGAGAGAATCTCCTCTCACATGTCATAAGAAATGTATTTGTCCCATCAATAAACCTGATATAGTACCGTCACTTCCGCTGAGGTAATTGATTGGCTTGTTGATCTGTTAATTGTGCAGACCTTAAGATTTCGACCAATCAGAAACGTTGGATTGTATTGTATTTCTTACGGTATCTCCACGCTATTCATGTAACATCCAGCCTTTAAAGGGCAGCCTTTATACTGGTTAAAAGTGTATTAAAGGAGCACTTAAACCGAAAAGTCAGAGCGTATTTTTAAGGGGGTCCCCCAAAATCAAATGCTTATCTAGCACACAACAATCAGACTTAGCAATTTTCTGGTTGATATGAATATTCAAGTGACCTTTGCCCTTACGTCGTATATGAGCTATGTAGGCATTAACTTAAACGAGCGCACTCACTTTTCCGTAAAATTTCTTTAAAATCAGAGCAGAAAAGCTTTTGAATTTTGAAAAAAAACAGTTTTAGTTTTTTAGTTATGGCTGATGAAAGTTTGATCCCTTTTTGATCTATGCGAAATTTGTGATATAATGCCAGGCGAAGAGCTTAAAATCTGTATTTAATCCTTTAAAATTCTTTCCTAAATCTCAGTCACTGAAAATCATGGGAAAGTTTATTCCTGCTAGAAATTGATTGGGGTATGGTAAGGACTCAAAAACCTTTGGTCAGAATTTGCACCACTCGCCGCAAAAATTATGATAAGACATTTAAAAAACGAAGGGTTTGCAAAAGAAATTAACAAGGTCGTCAGTAACACATCACACAATTAGCAATATGCAAATTTATGCCTGAAATTTAAAAATGCTGTATCAGTGTATGGTCAATGTTTAACCAAACTTTGATGAATTATTTTGCTACTATGATGGATTTTGATAGATTTTAAAGCAATTTAGCTAATGTTACTTTTATACAAGTCCAAATACCTTTAAGCAAATAAAGTAGGTATATTAAATATTCATTATTCCTAATTTGGACCCTGGGCCAGGGTGGGGCGTGTGATGTTTATTTTAGGGGGTAAACTGAAAGTACTAAGTCCGTACCTAGTCTAATAACTTCACCCACCCTCTACAAAAAGTACTAGAAAATCTTCGGGTTAAAATGTACAGTCTTATGATTCCCCCACCCCACTTACGTCCGCCACTGCTTGGGCCCTACGATATTAATCATTTGTAGAGATTCGGTAGAAATTTACAACAAGGTCTTCACGGTACAGTTGTAAGTCCAAAGTTAGATTATATTCAGACGAAATTTCCCCAAAAATATGTTATGAAAATAAGTGAAATAAGTATTCAAAATCCCCCACCACCCCTTCCCCCCACCACCCTCCCCACCACCCCTTCCCCACCACCCCTTCCCCACCACCCCTTCCCCCCACCACCCCTTCTCCCCACCACCCCCTTCCCCCACCACCCCTCTCACCCTTCCCCACCACCCCTTCCCCCACCACCCCTTCCCACCACCCCTTCCCCGAAAGATATACGATTTTAATCATTTGAAATTCAAATTAAAGCTCAGATTCGGCCGAGAATGAAAAAAATTCTTGATTTTTCTATAGGCCAAATATATAGTAGATGATTTGCAAACTTCAGAAAACATAAAGTAGACCTATATAAATAAAAGTATAAATAAAGTGTTTAAAATTCCTACCCGGTGGGGCCCCGGCCGGAAGCAGTGTACAATTTTATTTATTTGCGAGTCAAATGCATCTTAGATTCGATCGAAATTGACAAAGATTTTCATTTTAATGCCAATTTCGAGGGGCAAAATAATACTTTCTCTCCATATTTTTTTATATTTAGGGCAATCTTCTTCTCGCGTCATCCCCCTTCCCTTGCTGCTCTCCATGATCTGCGCCTATGCACTGTACTGATCACTTTTCAACTTTGAAATGTAACAACACGGTATAAGATACCATGATTTCAGTTAATAGCTCCATGAGGATACCAACATGTTAGTATCTCGATTAGATGACATCCTAAAAAGCAGTAAATGCGGTCCTGGATGGTAAACGCTGCAGTGTCACCAATTTGTTCCTTTATTAGGTAGTCCACTATAATAAATGAACATTTACGGGAATATTCCTTTAATAATTCGCAGATTTTTTCCAACAGTTTTGTTTACATTCATGTAGGCCTGACCTTCTGATAAACTGAGGAGGGAATTGTTATTTGGGCTAAATAACAACTTCCTGAACTGAGGTACCTCCATAGGCATACTGCTGGCTGTGATTGTTACAAAATATAGGCTTACTTTGTTAAATAGCTAGTTGGAGTCGGTTTAAAGGATCGTGGTCGGTCTTTGTTTGATTTATTTCTTAAAACGCGCGGTATTCCCATGATATGTGCTGATTGGTCATCAAGGAAATGAGGTCAAACATATCGACCAATATAAACTCTCCATGGAAACGTCATCTTATCGTTTTGAAAAGGGTGGTAACCATGGTTCTTGCTGTATTCTTACGCTGACAGTTAGGATCCTTGATTTTTTTTTTAACACATCAAAATGATACTTTTTTTGTTTATCAAATCATTTGCTTTTACAAATAATTATAAATTCTACACGTTTTATTCAAACAAAGCTAATTTACAGTAAAAATTTTACATCTTTATCCGCACTACATTCTCTCTCTGTATTGCGTGATGTAAATTTGGCGGTTGCCTGGGCACGGTCGTTACGCGTATACTTACGTTGCCATAAGCATTTTTGATCATTCAAACACGGCAGCTCGTTGTTAGAAGAAGTACGCAGTCAGGACTTTACCTCTTTATTCGTCTAAAATTCATACAAAATGCGCGAAATTGTACATATGCAAGCCGGCCAATGTGGCAACCAAATCGGCGCAAAGGTAATGAACATTTGTTTGGATTTTATTTCGTGTTAATTAATGCTGTGATTGTACCGAGAATTTAACTCATTTCCTTTTTATATAATTTGGGCGCTCTGTCATTACCAAAATTTGGCCTGTGTAAGTTAACGTTAGGCCTACTATAATGTTAGACGTAACGTTAGGCTATATAATTATATAAGCCGTAACTTCTCAACAATTTTCTGAAGGATATCTGGCGAATAATAATATCATATGGACCTACCACTGTGATGTGTGTAACTTGAATATAATTCTCATTTGTTTTTAGTTTGTTTTGTTTGTTGTCATAACTGCGCTAAATTGAAAGCCATCGAGTCGTGCCTGCAATTTTCAACATTTAATAGACCGTAGAAATTATAATAAAAATAAGTGCCCCTTACTTAAACAGTGCATTGCGAAATTAAACTCTTCAAAAATCACTCGTTCTACTTGTTCTGGAAAGGCTAACAACCTTCTAAATAAATCTAAATCTAAAAATAACTCTACTCCTTTACATTATAATAACGCATTTTGATAGTTTGCAATTTTGTCAGAAAAAGAATTTTTCAAACCTCTATTCAAAGTTTAAGTGCATTATTTACTTAATTCTGTTTCACTTGAAAATGTGTTCTTTAAAATTTAAACTTTGCCAACTTTACAGTATTTGCTTTAATTTTGGTATTTTTCCTATAAAGTGGAAATCTGGGCATGTCATCCTTATATGTCTGGTACTCAGTAAACTTCTCGAGAGGGTCAAAATGTGCACATCATATTGGTCTCGACAAATTATGGCATAATTTATAAGTTAAATAAGCCAAATTCGCTTAATTGCAGACTTTTTATTTAACAGGCAAATTCGTTTTAAAGTTAATAATGTTTTTTCTGATCCTTTGCTCGTGAATAAGGGCACCCCTCAGGTTATAATTCAGTCAAGTTCTTGGGTATCACGTTTGATACTAGTCATTTTGAAAGTTTGTTTACAAAATGTGCACCATCTATTTGATTGTGGAATAATAAACAAAAATTTTAATAGAACTTGTTGCTGAAGATCACGGATTGCACTTCTTAAAAATTAGCAAAAATATTAATCACTTTATAAAAATTCTTGATGAACAGTTGATCCTCTCGCATCTCATTCCATAAGGCCCGTTCGGTGCCTCTTTTTACTGACTTGTCATTCTCATATTTTTATTCTATCATCATCACACATTGTGGCAACAGACTGGCTGTTGTCATTGGCCTTTGAGATTGCCAAGTATAAAACTTTTCCTTTCAAATCTATTTCACTTGTTCAGCACAGTTTTGTGTCGGACTTGAAAATGACTGGAAAATAAAATATTTATTTGACATTTATTTGATTGTGGAATAATAAACAAAAAATTTTGAACTTGTTCTTCCATAGTTCCAACATTTATACAAATGGCAACAGACCGATTTGTTGCCAAGAAAAAAAAAAATTTTGCTGTAAAAATATTTTTTCCTTGGTAACACATAGAATTATAAATGATATAGGTTTGTTGCCAAATTCATTTTGGTCAGTTTTTTATCAAATACCATAAAATCCCGATCTTTAGAATTATTCAGATCCATATGTCCATTCTGCAGTCTGTTCTAGCCAGCATGCTTTTACGCACAAATGTTGCACGAACCCTCCAAAATGCCTATAAAAATCTTTTAAAAAAGAATTCCTGCACACCAAATTTCTGGCTGCTAACACTATAAATAATAAGCTTCAATTTTGTACATGAAGTAGTCCCAGCAGGCTTTAATAATTGTCACAGCAGGCTTTAATAATTGTCCAAAAAGGTTGTTATTAGGTTTATGATTGGAAATAGCCACATGGTTTCCCCTTTTTTGTCAACTTATTTCATCAACCTCAAATGTTGCATTAACTTCAACTTGGCTAGAACACACTGCATAATTATTCTTAATTTTTTTATGAGCACAGTGGAATATGTGTGCTCGTCAAGTTTTCAGTGTTATCCCAGCACTGCTGGTATTTCTAACTGCCACTTTATTCTGTGTATTTCATCATATATCATGTAATGATGTTTCGAAATTATTTAAATAGATTCATATTCATCCTCTCCATCCAAAGCAAACAAGTGCAAAAGATTTTGTTTATGATTGTTTTCCTAACTTGTAATAAAAAAAAAAGGTGTTTTAAATCGTTTTGTTTATATTTTATTTACAAAGAAAAAGGTCCACCTGCAGGTATGAAATTAAAGCTCATGTAGTTTCTAACTTACATTGCCAGGCAGATATATTTCCTTTATATGATTGAACTCTTTCTGCAAAAGTTGATTGTATAATATGCAGACAGCACAGAAATAATGTATGCATGGCATGAGCCTTTTGTTTGTCCAAGAGATAAAAACAATAATTCTGGTCACCATAAGTATTCGGTAGTTAACTGATACCATTGTCAGCTCTGGTAGTAGAGAGCATTATAAACATAAACAAATTAAGTCCATTCAGGTGTAAAGGGAAACCATAGCTTAATGCTTTAAAATTCATATTATTTTAATAATTTTTCACAATCGGTTTAAGATTACCCGTCTACAGTTTTTCAGGCATTATGTCACTTACTATAGTGTTAATTTTGGGTGTTAGGGATGCGCATTTTTGTTTAATTTGGCGATCAATCCATTATTTTCAATCTTGTATTGTGTACAAGATAGCTGAAAATGCGATCTCACAGAGAATTTCTATCCCCATAATAAACACAAGGTAACCATCGTGATTTCCAACCTTGAAAAATAAGTAAGGAATGTCACAAAACATAGATAGGGGCTATCTATATTAAGTCTTTAATGTGGGCAATAAAGCTGAAAAGGGGAAAAATAATGATTCATGGTTTTAACATGCTTATCTTGCAATCGTTTTGATATGTTTTCAACATCACCACAATATTGAAAAGTGTGCCACTAGCTTGCAGCTAGTGTACTGTATGAAAAATCTTCCAGCCCAGTGACATTCCCAACTGTATTGTATATTAGGCAACCTTCAAAATGGCACTGATGCTTACAAACCACGTTGAAATATCAGCAATGTTTGTTTGTTTCACTTATCTTTTTTTTATTTTTTTTTTTTTTTTTTTTGGCACAATTTATTTGACTCTGGTAATCTTTGCATTTATTTGTAATAAAATAACAAATGCTTTTTTATCCTTGTATTTCTTGGTCTATTTAACGGGTGTTTACCTAATTCAGATTTAAGCTTGTATTGTTAATCGGCCCTGAGGCGCCTACATCCAAGTAGCTCTAAATTCGGCGAATCAAAGTGAAAGTTTTGTGAATTTCTAACTTGCTTTTAGGGTATTAGATTCAAATCCTTGATTGATCGTCCTGTAACTTTGAATTATAATAAGATCATTTATTAAAAGTTTTGTCTAGTTGAATTAATATAGTTTTGTCTAGTCGAATTAATATTGGGAGTATAGTCACGCATACTTATACTTACGCATATTTATACTTTGCATTTTGATGCCAAGTAAAATAGTCTCATCCCATTCGTATATCACTTAATTATAAATTAAATTTCCTAAAACTTAAATTAGCCATATCTCTGAATATGAAGTTATTTCAGTAGTTATACTGCAGATTAATTAGCAAATTTAACAGCTTTATTTTGTCAATTAATGTGGATGTCAAGTCTCATCTTGCTCTTTCTGTTAATGTGTATTCAATTTTGCAAACACGCCCATCTATTTTGGTCAAGTGTGCTTTTAATAGTAATAGATAGCGTTTGCTTATCAACTAAAACATTTCATTTCTTTTGTTTCTTTCAGTTCTGGGAAGTAATCTCAGATGAACATGGTATCGACCCCACAGGAACCTACCATGGGGACTCGGACTTGCAGCTTGAAAGAATTAATGTGTACTACAATGAAGCCACAGGAGGCAAATACGTTCCTCGTGCAGTTCTTGTTGATCTTGAACCTGGCACCATGGACTCTGTCCGTTCAGGACCATTTGGGCAAATTTTCAGACCCGACAACTTTGTATTTGGACAGAGCGGAGCAGGTAACAACTGGGCCAAAGGACATTACACAGAAGGAGCTGAACTTGTAGACTCTGTTCTTGATGTTGTTCGAAAGGAAGCAGAGAGCTGTGATTGTCTTCAAGGCTTCCAGCTGACACATTCCCTTGGAGGTGGCACCGGATCAGGTATGGGTACCCTTCTTATCAGCAAAATCCGTGAGGAATACCCAGATCGTATCATGAACACATTCAGTGTGGTGCCTTCCCCTAAAGTATCAGACACTGTGGTAGAACCATACAATGCTACCCTCTCAGTTCACCAGCTTGTAGAAAACACAGATGAAACCTACTGTATTGACAATGAAGCTTTGTATGACATTTGCTTCCGTACATTGAAGCTTACCACCCCAACCTATGGTGATTTGAATCATCTTGTCTCAGCAACAATGAGTGGTGTCACAACCTGTCTGAGATTCCCGGTCAACTAAATGCTGATCTCCGTAAATTGGCTGTCAACATGGTACCCTTCCCCGTCTTCATTTCTTCATGCCCGGCTTTGCTCCATTGACAAGCCGTGGTAGCCAGCAATACAGAGCACTTACAGTTCCAGAGCTGACACAGCAAATGTTTGATGCCAAGAACATGATGGCTGCCTGCGATCCTAAATCACGGACGTTATTTGACAGTTGCAGCAGTTTTCCGTGGCGCATGTCCATGAAAGAAGTTGATGAACAGATGCTGAATGTACAGAACAAGAACAGCAGCTACGCCGTTGAATGGATCCCCAACAATGTGAAGACCGCCCGTGATCGACATCCCACCACGTGGCCTGAAGATGTCCGTTACATTCATCGGTAACAGCACTGCCATCCAGGAACTGTTCAAGCGCATCTCGGAACAGTTTACCGCTATGTTCCGTCGTAAGGCTTTCCTCCATTGGTACACTGGTGAAGGCATGGACGAGATGGAGTTCACAGAGGCTGAGAGTAACATGAACGACTTGGTGTCTGAGTACCAGCAGTACCAGGACGCCACAGCTGAGGAGGAGGGAGAGTTTGAGGAGGAGGAAGAGGGTGAAGAAGAAGCTGCATAAATTTATTGATGAACTGCAAAAAAAAATTTAATTTATTAATTTTTTGTTTGAAGAAAAACCAACTCTCAAAAAAAGAATCAATTCTCATCAGAGACTAACTACAAACTGGTAAAAATGGATGGCTCGAAAAATTATTTGTATTTTCATTCCAATAAAGGTTTTTATTTTGACTGGATCTATCATGCTTAAGTGGCAAACCTGTGAATGAAAGAAAAACAGAAAACTGATATTTACTCTTCTCTTTTTTCTATATTTTTATAATTTACTGTAGTCTCTGGAAAGATACTGTGAAGTACCAAAGTTGTGACTGTAGAAAACTAGAAATACATTGTGCTGTGAATAATTACATTTTCATTTGTTCCTTACATTCTTGAATTTTTAATTTGAAAGAAATAAGGAGTCACTTGATATTGACAAATTAAAAAGAATGCTTTGGAAAAACAGTATATTTCCATGACAGTTGCAGAGTAAATTATCTATTGTAATATAAAAACACTTTTAACCAAGTCGACAGTCTCAACACTAGGAGATATGAGAAAGCAATGTATTTCCATGAGAGTGGCAGAGTAAATTTGAAGTGATGGGTACAGGATGAAAAGACTTAAAAATTGCAGTAAAGAAAGTGAGAAAATTCTGATCTGTTCCAGTGATTCGTTAAATACTTTCAGTTGATACAATCCACTGGTAGAGCTGTGACCGACACGCTCGCAAATCCTTATAAGAGTTTACTAAATACTTTATTGCGAGTAATCGTTTTTCATAGTCAAGTCTTGCTGTTGAAAATCAATATGTATATGTGCGAGGATATTATGCACTTTGATTTCGCTGAAATCTGAGTAGGCTAACTTGTAAAATGCACCGCGAATGTGCAGTAGTAAACAGTGAAACTAACAATAGGCCTAACTAACGTTGGGCCATAAATAATAATGCCTTATATCCCACGCAATCAAGGCCTATTTTACAAGCTGTTAAATCAACCAAAAATCACTAATCAAAATACTTGAATCGTGACGATCAATACATTTACATGTAAAATCAATTTTGCAAAATAAACAAACAGAAAAAGGTTTAAACAGAGCTGAAATTCTGCATGTGTTGCAAAGATGGCGGCCATTTTTTCAAGAGGACTGATATTTCAGAACTTCCTGGTGGTGGCGGCATAGTTTTGAAATGTTTTATGGTGAGGTATCATAGGCCTAGTATGCAAGATATTCACATTTGAACTTTGAAAGCCGTAGTGAGTAGGGAAAAAAAAGTTACGCCCCAACCCGAACTTCGTGCACAATGGCAACCGCATCCTAAAGTTTAAGACCTGAAGTTCCTGGGTTTTAGTCTAGACCCCAAGCTCTCCTACAAGCAAAATATCACCAGCCTTAAAGTAAAATGCAACAGCTCGCTCAACATTCTCCGCCTCCTCTCCAACACCACTTGGGGTGCGAACTGCCATGCCCTCAAAATCTTCAGGCTCACCATTTGTGCCAAGCTAGACTATGGCAATATTGTTTGTGTCGCTCACAACTCATACCTCAACACCATCCAAAATGAAGCCCTCGGGCTTTGTCTAGGTGCCTACAAGACCCTCTCGTATTAACAATGTTCTTATTACCTGTCTTAGAATTGGTCACACCCGCCTCACTCCCACCTCCTTATTGGTTCCCCTCAACCCCTTTGTAACAATTGCCACTGCACCCTCACAATCCATCAAGTTCTTCTTGCCCCCTGTACAACCTTCCCAGAGCTTCCCTCTCTCCCTACAACTCAATTGCTGAGTTCTTCCAGAGAAATCCTCCGGAGAAAATTATCTCCTTCCTTCCTCATGCTTCCCTCTACAACCCATATTTAATTCTCCTCTTCCACCCCCTCTCTACTTAGTTTTTGTTTTACCCATGCACCTCTCTCGATCACAGCTTTCTGAATTTTGTTCTTGATTTTCTCTCATTCTCCCCTGTTTCCTTTCCTTCCTACCTCTAGAATGATCTGACCTCTTAGGCACAATTTGATCCTCGTTGTCGTGGTGCTGTTAAGACCTTATCAAACAAATAAATTCACAGCTCTAAAATGGAATCTGAAGGGGTTTTGAATTTTTTTAACTGGTGCAAGTGGGTTCTGCAAATTCAGAACAAGAAAAACTTGTTTTGGTTATATGGAGTAGAATCTTTCAGATCGAAGATTAAAATGAATTTCAAAAAGAAAATGAATTCTACTTTACTTGCTTCTTAGTAATTGTTAAATTAAAATTTATTGCAATTATATTTTTACCCCAAACAAAATGGCCGAGCCTGCGTGGAATACATCACCCGAGCACTATCGCAGGGTCTTACATTAATTTAATGTTCCCTTTAAATTTTTAATGTGTGCTTTTATAACAAACCTATTAGAAATTTTATCAACTTAATCTCATATATTCTGTTCAAGGAGCTCTGGTGGCAAAAGAGTGAGGGTGCTAGTTTAGCCAATTGATGTGGACTTTTAACCAATAGAAGGTCCCTTCACAGTCTAATTTTACAGAAATTTTCACCTATCGCGTAAGTGAACAAATTCCAAAAAGCCAATGGAAAAATACATACAAATTTGTAATACTTGCGTTGGGATTTAGCAATGTTTATGATAATCCGTACCACTAGGTGTAATAAAGGTATTCGATTTATTATGAGACAACCTAAGTACGCCTTCGGTGATTTGGCGGACATCAGATCCCTGCATGGATGTTCTCCAAGGTGAAGTTGTCCATACTTAAATATTCTGGTACATTAGGTGTCCTTTAAACCTGCCTACTTAAAAGAAACGATTGATTTTTCAATTGCAGCTTTACCAAATGTCCTTGAAACCTGGCTACTTAAAAGAAACGATCGATTCTTCAATTGCAGTTCTACCAGAGGGACCTGCTTCCTAAATAGCAGGTCACTGGTTCTACAATACTGCTCAAATTGAATTCCTACCTCTGGAATGATCTAACCTCTCAGGCACAATTTGACCTTTGCTGTTGTGGTGCGTTAAACTCATCAAACAAACAAATTTAATTCATGAAGCTGAGGTGGATTCACTTTGCTACCTTACCCAATTCCAGCTTTCTGCCCAGACATTGCAACATTTCACATATTAAATGACGAGCAAAAAGTTTAGTTAAATGGATGTAAAATCCATTATATGGATCTACTGAGTTCTGAATCGTATATATGTACCTGATAAAATGCTTGGTTTTACATCGTCATGACAACTAGCGTTCTTAAGCCATTTACACTAGCCCTTTTCATTTCTTTCGATTGTTGTTTTTGACTAATTATACTTGTACACCTGTTTGGGGGGGGGACTTTACAGGTAGTACAGTTGTTTACCTCACTGAAACATATTAGAACCAAGTTCGGGGTCCTGAAAGGACAAGTCAACAGGTAGTAAATATCTGACACAAGAAACACTATTTACTAGTATTTGCTACATGATAACCCCCTCCCTCCCCCTCCCCCCAAAAAAAATTATTTTTCTAACCGATTTCAACCGAATTCTGTATTTACTGTCCAAAATAAGGCTTAGTTCAGACAATATCATATGCTTCCTTTATCAAATGGCAGCCCCTCAAAGGTTTATTTAACTTTTTTTTTTTTTTTGCAGGGGGGGGGGGTGGTTGTCACTTATGACCCTTTGGATCCATATGTTTAGTGTGTCTTATATATGCAGGGGAGGGAGGGTGGTTGTCACTTATGACCCTTTGGATCCATATGTTCAGTGTGTCTTATATGCAGGGGGAGGGAGAGTGGTTGTCACTTATGACCCTTTGGATCCATATGTTCAGTGTGTCTTATATGCAGGGGGAGGGAGGGTGGTTGTCACTTATGACCCTTTGGATCTATATGTTCAGTGTGTCTTATATGCAGGGGGGGAGGGTGGTTGTCACTTATGACCCTTTGGATCTATATGTTCAGTGTGTCTTATATGCAGGGGAAGGGAGAGTGGTTGTCACTTATGACCCTTTGGATCTATATGTTCAGTGTATCTTATATGCAGGGGGAGGGAGGGTGGTTGTCACTTATGACCCTTTGGATCTATATGTTCAGTGTGTCTTATATGCAGGGGGAGGGAGGGTGGTTGTCACTTATGACCCTTTGGATCTATATGTTCAGTGTGTCTTATATGCAGGGGAGGGAGGGTGGTTTTCACTTATGACCCTTTGGATCCATATGTTCAGTGTGTCTTATATGCAGGAGGAGGGAGAGTGGTTGTCACTTATGACCCTTTGAGTCTATATGTTCAGTGTGTCTTATATGCAGGAGGAGGGAGGGTGGTTGTCACTTATGACCCTTTGGATCCATATGTTTAGTGTGTCTTATATGCAGGGGGAGGGAGAGTGGTTGTCACTTATGACCCTTTGACAAAGCAGTAAACTTGCGTCAACCAGATTGCAAATCTGCCTTGATTGGGTTAAATAAGATTAATTTTAAATGTTTTAGAATCCAAATTTTTGAGGGGCTAAACTTGGGGGATATTATTTGTTCCTGTTTAATTATGCGCTTACTTGTATAAGACTGGTGTCCTCCCAGTCTATGCTCTAGGCACAGATTTCGTGCTCGGACAGAAACTGACGCATGGTGATAGCTTGTGGAAATACTTAATATCTGCTCCATTCCATGCAGGGAAACTAATTATATTTAATACAGCTGGTAGAAGTTTTTCGAAAGGGGGCTGACTGCTCACAGGGGTGCAAAAATTCCTTCATTTTCAGGACATTTTCTTTAATATTTGGGAAGTTTTCTTCATACTTTGGGAAATTTCCTTAATTTGGCGAAAAATTTCTTTAATTTTTAAAAACTTTTATATTTTCATGGAATTTCCTTCGTTTTTAGGAAATTTCCTTTATTTTCACAAAATTTCCCTTATTTTCGGAATATTCTTAATATTTGAGAAAGTTTCTTCAATTTTCGGGAAATTTTATTTAATTTGAATTTTGTGATAATTTCTTTAAAATTCGGGCAGTTTTCTCCAATTTTCAGAAAATTTCCTTCATTTTGCAGAAATTTTTGGGTAGTTTTTCTTCCATTTTGAGATTTCCTTTATTTTCATAAAATTTCCTTTATTTTCGGGATATTTTCTTCAACATTTGAGAATGTTTCTTTAATTTTCGAGAAATTTTCTTCAATTTGAGGAAAGTTTCATGATCTTTTAATATCTGGGCAGGTTTCTCCAAATTTCAGGAAATTTCCTTCATTTTAGGGGGATTTTTAGAATGTTTTCTTCATTTTTCGTGAAATTTCCTTCATTTCCATGAATTTTGCTTCCAATTTCTAAAATTTCCTTCATTTTCGGGATATTATCTTCATTAATTGGGAAGTTTTCTTCAATTTTCATGAATTTTGCTTCCATTTTCGTGAAATTTCCTTTATTTTCGGGATATTTTCTTCATTAATTGAGAAGTTTTCTTTAATTTTCATGAATTTTGCTTCCATTTATATGAAATTTCCTTCATTTTCGGAATATTTTCTTCATTAATTGGGAAGTTTCTTCATTTTTCGTGAAATTTTCTTCATTTTGTTGAAATTTTTAAGATAAGTTTTTCCTTAATTTTGGGGAAATTTCCTTATTTTCAAGAAATGTGTCTTCAATATTTGGGAATTATTTTTTCAAATTGACCAAAGCAGTGCTTCCGAAGACTGGACCCCTTCCAGGGCTCTAACAATTCCTAGAATCGAAACACTGATTTTAAGCAATTTTCTTAATGGTTCATGCCAATTTACTTCTATGTGCCCAACGTTTTACTCTTATGAGCTTTTTTTCAGGAGGGGGGTGCCAAAATTCCCTTGCCCCTCCAGTGAAACATGACCCACTATGCCACTGTTATCACAGATATTTGCTAGCACTCTTTATAACTAAAAAAACCTTTAGTTTTATCTATTGAACAACAAAGAGCCAATATTAATGAAAGAATAAAATATTACAAAGCATCCTTGTGACATGATGCAATTATTGTTTTAGTCATTTACCTACCAAACTACCCTCTATCATCTTAAACCATTCCTTAAAGTGGAAAACAATCTGCCTGTTATTTTTCATTATACAATTCACCCCTAACCCCCTCTCCATCTCTGTACCCCCAACCCTTACACATTCCCCATAACTATATCCTGGATTGTAATCCAAGTTTCAATTTAAGAAAATATGTGTGTCAAACACAATATTGCTTAATAATTGACCATGGAGGTAGAATACCTCTTTCTACCTCCATGGTATGACAAACTAGACATTGCAAACTGTACAAATCCCCTCACTGCTAATAATGCACCCTCCAGCCTGTCCCACATTCCATCCCAACTTCAAATTTAAAAAAAAATGTTTGTCAAGTACAAGATTGCTTAATGTATGACAAACTAGACATTGCATAAAAATACAAATCCACTCGCTGCTAATAATGCACCTTCAAGCCTGTCCCACATTCCATCTCAATCTCTGGCCCAAATGTGCTTCCACGCCCTATGTACTACATGCAATCACACCTGAAAACCAGATTTGTCATTCCACCACAACTGAAATCCAGATGACATCCAGGAAGGGAGGGAGGGGAAGGAAGGGGGAGGCACTTCCATACTGTAGTGATAGGTATGTGCTGCCCAGGATTTCAAAATTGGACTGCAGTATGATTTGCTTGCTTCTTCATTTATGGCAAGACAAACATTTTGATTGCTTTTCATGTCAGGAATGTTATCATCATAAACAAACTACTCTCAGAAATCTTGTTTATATAACCAAGACACCTATTTATACATTCTTTAGAGGCTTGTTTGCTCCTTCATTCATCCCAATACTGATATTCTAATTACTGTTCATGTCAGGAATGTTTTTATCATAACAAACAAACTCATCTAAAAAAACAACAAAAAGAAAACTTTAACCGGACAGTGACACCGGCACCAGGGGTAGTAGAATAGCTCTACTATACTGTACTTCAAAACGCTGAGCTAAAAATAAAGAAAATTACCCTGAAATTTCCTCCAAATTTCCTGATTAGCTTTTATGTTTTATGGAAAATTAGTTTACCAGAAATCCATTCTGAAAATAGAAGCTGGTATAAGAATATATAAAGCCCACACTGGGCCACAGGTTAACAAGATCATCTTGCATTTACTGTCTTTCTGGGTCAGCATTCTCAGACAGGAACCAAACATTAGTGAATGTAGGTCTAAATCATCTCTGTGCACTGATTAGTTTACCAGCAAATGTTTTCCGCTTGTAACTAAGAAATATTGGGGGTTCTTGCCCCCTGCAAGGTGACCTTTCAAAAGCCCCCTGTCATTCATTTGTTCCAAATTTGGATGCAGTTATTATGTGGTTTGCATGGAAATCAAAGCAATTTATCTAATGTTGCTTCTATCTGTCCATGGATGATCTTAAAATTGGACCTAACAAAGGTATAGGATGTCCATGCAGGGAAGTGCCAATTCCATGATACAGTTAATCAGGTGCCAGTTTGGGGTTTTCCTTTTAACTACAAATTAACTGCAAATAGGCAATATTCATACAAATTGACAAAGAGAAAAAAACAACTCAAAGACAGTGTGTACAGTGATCTATCACTTTTAATTACAGCATTATAAAAACAATCATTCTCAGGTTTCTATCAGATTCAACAGATTTTCCGTCATTCCTATTAAGATGCAAACTTAATTTTCTGTCTGCAATTAATTAGATGTATTTTGTTGGGATGTTCTTTTCAGTCATGGAACATTCCATAGCCTGGAATCCACTTTCACATGATTTTCCATCCTCCATTGCAATATAGGTGACATCTTTACAAAAACTAGGGAAAATTTATCGCTGTAGAATAAAAGTTTCACTGTTGTTTTTAGTTCCTTAAACGTAAGTTAGAGTTCTCCATACAGTGAAGCTTCATGCTCCATGATCCAATGAAATAAGAGACTGAGTCTCCTGGTGCAACATCCTATCCACCATTTTGGACCATGAGGCATGCAGCTGCATCCACACCATCAGGATCACGTTATGTCTCCTCTGAAAGAGAAAAATAGAGAAGGGTTCATTAATGAAATGTAAGTTAGGAAATGCTCTGGTATTGAATGTTGTAAGAACAGACCCAACATTTTCTAAAGAGCAAGATCATTTTGGCTGAAAACGTTTTAATTTTTATTGATTTTAATGATTGATTTTTTTAAATACATTTTTATTAAATTCTAAAGTCATAATTTGCATTAAACAAAAAAGACTTTCTTGGCCTTTTTTAACACTATCCTATGTCCATTTTTGGTCCCTGCCCCTATGTCCTTGTATGCCCATCTTCACATCTCTAGGTGACTCCCCAATTAATTTTTGTGAAAACTTATACCCTTCAATATGGCAAGTACACTTCAACCTTAAACTGCTTTCATTTTTTTTAAATTGATGCAAGATATCAAACCAGAACCAAAAGGTTTTGTGGTTCTGATGCTTTTTTTCTTAAGCTCATTGATTTGCAAAATTTGTATCAACTGTCATGTTATTGTATATCATGAAATATTCGTTCCATGATTTTTTCATAAGCCACACCCACCATGCAGATCAATAAAAATGTTGACAACATTAGCATTTGCACAATAATTAACAAGATTATCATAGAAAGTATGATGCAAAAACATTTACTCAATTATTCTATTTCAAGTATTCAGTAAGCCCTGCCAGCTCATAATATTTATGACATCACTACCACAACATTAAAACACATACCATGACCCATCTGTGTACCTGATATAGCATAAATCTGATATATCGTTAGTGAAATAGAGTAAGGTGTTTACAGCATTCTTTTAAAGCTTATTTCAGCAAAAACATACTAAGTCCCGCCCACTACGCATATTAATGAAATTCAACATTTTTACTTCATGAACATGTACACACTAGCTAACATCATAATTACACCACATATGAAACAAAACAAATGAGCATTTCAGGATCTTTTTACATTATAAGCCCCGCCTATTCATTATATGCATATCATCACCAAAACAATGGGGCATATCTACAGACCATTGGCTATCTCTTTACCAAATATGACATGAATCTAGATTACTCTTCTTGAGATAGATACCGTGTTTACAAGCTCTTTTTCAGCAAAATCATAATAAGCCCCACCCACTATGCATATTAATGAAATTCAACATTTTTACATCATGAACATATGTACACATCAGCTAACATCATAATTATACCACATATGAAACAAAACAGACATGGCTTAAAATATGATTATTTCAAGTTTTTTACATTAAGCCACGCCTACCCATTAATATGCATAACATCATCATCAAAAACAATAGGGCACATCTACAGACCATGGGCTATCTGTGTTTCAAATATAACATGAATCCAGTATACCGTCTTGAGATTTCGTGTTTACAAGCTGGCTGTCACAAACATATATACATACACACACACGCCATCATGACCACATAGCTTCCTGATGCTATCGCATGGGAACCAAAAATGCAATGGATACATATTTAACCAAGAAATGCAGGAATACTGTACATAACATACAACCTTAAATTTATTTCCCAATTTTGTGCATGTATGTATCCCAAGCTCTCAGTATTCACTCTCACAGATTATGTGTTATATAAATTACATCTCCTAAGCATCTTCAATTTCAATGCACCATCTTAACATCTTGAGTTTGCTGGCAACAAAACATGTGGAAGAACAACAGTGTACATATCAACACCCTGGATGAAACATTTTGAACATGAACCTGTCTCCAGCAAAATGAGGATATTTTACTGACTGACAAGAAAGGCCCCATAGGTGGTTGTAAGAGAATCAAGTTGGAGGAAAACATGGTTGGGGGGGGAACCTTTATTATTTTGATTATACATATGAATCAAGAATGTGTGTATTCTTTATTACAAAAAAACAGCAACAATAATGATTTAGCACATCTTTTTTCCCCTTTTTTTTGGAGGGGGGGGGGGGAGTACACCCTCTATTCCCCTATGGCCAGCCGCCCATGCTCCAAGAGATGTAGGTTAACTAGGAACAAACTATGGAGAATAATGTATAGAGTATATAACAGCTATACTTATCATGTAGATAATTCTCTAGCTGAATTATAAATGTAGTGAAGAGGATATTTGACTGCCAAATAAAGCCCATACAGTATAGGTGAATTGACTAGAATTAACCAGTTGGAGCAAATGAGAGTTATAGCATTAAGGGGCTGCCATTTAGTGCATGTCCATCGCTTACACAAGACCGACATTTATCATGCAGATAATTCAACATTGGAATTTAGCAACCTGCTTTAAAATCCATTTTCAAAATGGATTTCTATTGTCAAAATGGACTGGAATAAAGCCTTCACATTTCCATTATACTCCTTTTTTGGTACTTAGTAAACTCTGTACCAGAATAGCAAGCTAAATTTTTGTTTGCTATATGATAGAAATCCATTTTAAAAATAGAAGCTGGTATAAGAATATATTAAGCCCACACTGGGCCACAGGTTAACAAGATCATCTTGCATTTACCCTGTCTTTTGGGTCAGCATTCTCAGACAGGAACCAAACATTAGTGAATGTAGGTCTGAATAATCTCTGTGCACTGATTAGCAACCTGAACATTAAAGCTAAGAATAAACTCAATTTATTACATGCTATGATGTCAATGTGACATTCCTTAAATAGGTACCTGTTCTTAACCTTAGGATAGGGATCCTGTCTATAACAGTATCCCTGCTTAGGATACACAAAGCAAAGATGCAATTTGATTTCCAAATGAAGAAACACTTACAAGGTTGCATTCCTCAGAACATATCTTTGATGTCAAGCTCAACTCTGACATCCAGTTTGCTCTTATTTAAGTTATGATTTATGTATAAATTTAAGTGACAATGTCAAGTACGTCCAGAGCAGATTGTTTATACATTTCTGCATTCTATATCAAAGACTTGAAACTAATAAAAGTTTGATGGATTTTTTTAATATTTTTTTTATAGAGGACAGTAATGAAACCGCTTTATTTTCCATTAAATAGAGTATAAATCTAAGCAGAGTTGTCTTTCAATGATGAAAATAGCAAATATAGCTTTTGAATTATGGCTGACCTATGTCTGAGGATTTCTTTGTATGCAAACCTTGTGATATATGAAAGGGTAGAGCTGAATTTTGTAATTCCCAATATTTGTATCCTTTGTCTCAACATTTGGAAATGAAGAGAATGTCTTTTATACTTCATAGGGGTCAGGATCAGCTACTCCCCTTCAAACACTTATGGTAGATGAGCAGTAGGCTAACATAAGATATTACAGGTGTTTGTTTCATTCATACACCATAAATTTGCATACTACGACAACTTTAGCAGACAAGACTAAAACAACAGATTGGAAAAGTGTTATCTGATTTTGATGCTAATATTTGCAGTACTCATGATTTGTGACAGATTTCTAATTACTTTAGCGATTGTTGCCTCCACCTGCCCATAACTATTTAACTTCCATATGATACCATTGATGCAAACAGTTTTCCTTTTAAAAACCATAAACTTTCCAAAGTGCTGTTTTTCCTTGTTCAACATGAACTATTTAAAAGTACATGAACTTCAACTTTTACGATTGTATCAAAATAAGGAAAGTAAAGTTATGCATAACAGCAAGCACCACTAGGAAGTTGTTATTGCTTACTTTGCTTTTCAGAGTTACTTCATGTCAGTAACACAATTTTCTCTGAAAGATATTTTCTAAATGTTTTGTTTCCCTCAATTTTAACTTCCTCAACCTTAACTTTTATTTTAGCCATTATTATCTGGAAGCATTTCCCCCCAGCATATGTGCCATTATTTATTTAAATCTGAGGGCATTTTTCCCACTTAAATATTTGTGCTTTCCCAGTTATAACCACAAGAAAAAGGAAAAGCCATTTCTATTACATATGCAACTCTTCTTAAAACCTGGAAGTAAAACAGTCAGTTTATTCTCAATCCTAATCATGACACCTAAGTCAACCAGTACCCTAACAAGTTTTATTTATGGGTATTTAGCATGCAAACAAAATGCTGCATAAGAATATAATAAGACAGTTTGTCCATTATTACATATTTTCCATATTTTGATATCCTTGCACATATGGCCGCTTGATATTACCTTTTACATGTAATCAGACCACTGCTGTAAAATATCACAGATTTAGTTTGCAGGGACCATGGTGATGGGGGGGCTATGCAAAAATTAACAAAACTAATATGGCATTAGCCCAAGAGGATGTCACCTTCAAATTAGAGAAATATTACAATAAAATTGAAACAATAAGTAAAATGAAAGGAATCTTTGGTAAAATTATTTGAAATTTTGTTAACACATTTTCCAAAAATTGACAAAAATTCCTGAAAATCGAAGAAAATGGCCTAAAAGTGAAGACAATTTCCTGAAAATTGAAGAAATTGCCAAACATGAATAAAATTTCCCAAAAATTGGCAAACAGTTCACTGAAATGTTGAGGAAAGTGCCAAAAATGATATTAATTTTGCTAAAATTTCCAGAAAATGAAGGAAAAATTGGAAGGATAATTTAGTGAAAACTTTAGTGAATTTTTTTCAAATTTGTTAACAAATATCCGGCAAATTGACAAAATTCCAGCAAATTGACAAAATTCCGGCAAAATCGAAGAAAATTGACTAAAAATAAGGGAAAATTTCAAATTGAGGACATTTTTCCTAAGATTGTCAAACAGTTCACTGAAATTTAAAGGTAAGAACATGAAAATGAAGAAAATTTCTCCAAAATTAAAGGAAAATGGAACTTAATATATCAGTGCAATTTTTCCATTTGTGACCAGGAATTTTTGTTGGGTTCCTGAGAGGTTCCCCTTCCTACCACTATGTACCATTATGTTTGGTAGTTAGTGGGTGGTTAGCTCCAATTCTGTTCACAATTGAAAGTCAACATTGATAAGTTCTTTAATAACTCTAGGTGTCTTTGATTGTTTTTTTTGTTGTGGTGGTGTTAGTTTGGGCTTTTATGGGGTGACTAACCTCTCTTGGCCTGTCATCTTGTTATGTTACATAGAATATCAGACAATATTCCTTAGACAACCTCATCTCTACAAGCAATCATAAATGTTATCAATACATGACATGTTCCATCAGGCAGTTGCCATCCAGATCTAAAAATAGATCTGTATCTCATCAAGTCAGACTGTGAACACTAAAATACTTCATGCTCTTACATGTACACTGCAAAGAGTACAGTATTTGTCAAATATATTAATGCATAACTTGCACGGAATGCCTGTTTTAATCATAAATTAGGAAAAAGCTTAATGAGGCGACGCTTTGCATCTTTTGGCATGCAATCTGTCAACACTATTTGGTTTGAACTCATTCTGATGAAAATGTGTGATAGCAAGAACAGGCAATTCATGCCTTAGAAAAGTTACTAGATGGTATCAAAATCTGCTGGTTGTGTTCTTGTATACTAGAACAAAAAAGAAATCACCACTCGTATTTTAAATTCAACTAATATGAAACTGGAGTGTGATTTAGATTTTAGGTATATGCGACAGGTTAAGAGGATATATGCTTGATCAAGAGATTGGTGTTGCATGTAGGGCAAAGAGGAGCAGGGGAGCCGGAAAGTAGGTCAGAATGGGTGTAGAAGGTGTGGCCAAGGCGGATGCGGGTGATAACGTCCTTCCTGTGGTTGCGACTGTGCAGAGGGACGTTGGTCCCGACTTTCGGTTTGATGGTGTAAAGTTTGTTACTGGTCTCTAGATTCCAGGAGACTTGCCAGGTCTTACTGAGGTAGCTGGAAGTGGAGAAATGGAGGTTTGAGTGTGGGATGGGAAAAAGAAAGATGTGATTCGACAGAGCGTTGTTGGCAGCTCTGTCAGCTCTTTCGTTGCCGGGAATGCCAAAATGGCTGGGGATCCAGAAAAAGATAATTATTTCCCTAAGGAGGAAAGAGCGTGAAGTTTATGAAGGATTTGTAGGATGAGTGGGTTGGACCAGAGCATGGATGCCAGTGAGAACGGATTTAAAATCAGAGAAGATGACGAAGTGGAGGCGGAAGGAAAGTTCAACAAAGTTTAAGGCTAGGAGGATAGCCTTTGCTTCAGCAGAATAGATTGAGGTTCCATCGGGGAACCTTGGGTAGAGGGTGAGGGTGGTGGCTGCAGAGGAGCCTTCCCATGTGGAGCCCTCAGTGAAGAGGGAAGAGAAGTCGTAGAAATGTCAACTGAGTTGGCAATATTTGGAACAAAAGAAGGCTGGGTTGTGGAGAGCTTTCATGTAGGAGGAAAGACCAAGGAAAACCTGGGGGGATTGATAACCCAAGTGGGCATGGGAGGTATAGTGTGCCTGGCAATCAAGAAAATGTTGATGTTGGCTTTGGTAAAGTGAGAGTGCATCCGAAAGCCTAAAGGTGGGAGGATGCATTTGTTGAGGTTAAAGAGGTTGGTAAAGGAGGGGGAGTGAATGGAATGGAAGCAAGGGTTCCGCGTATCGGTGGGGACATGAAGAGCGGAGAGGCCAGTCCTGGTGCACCTGAGGTCAAAGGGGAGTTCAATGACCTCTATGTGGAGACTGGTGATGAGGGTGGTATGGGTGGTGCCAAGGCAGAGCCTTAGTAGGGAAGTGTTTTCAGTAACCTTGATGTGCCTCAAGTAAAGTTTGTGGGTGGAGGCATAGATGAAACTGCCGTAGTCCAGCTTGGAGGGAAAGGTATAAGGTGAGCAGGGTGAGACAATTGGCTCCCCAGTCAGTGCTGGTGAGGACCCCAGCTGGAGAGGAACCTGAGGAAATTAAGGGTTTTGTGAGTTGGTTTTTAGGGTGTTGATGTGGGGAGATAGGAGAATTTAGAATCGAGAAGTAATTCTGAGGATTCAGATATGATATAATAATGGAGGTTATTTAAATTTTTTGCATTTTTAATAAATATCATATTATTATAGTCCATTATCAGACAGTCAAATTATATTTGGAGCAAAAATACTCCAATTTTCTAAAAAAACACAAATCTGCATACTTGGGTTTGAAAATTATACTTAGAAGTAGAAAGCAAAGCAAAAAGAAGATGCAATGGAATTTGTGTCCTTCAGTCAAGGTTTACCATATGAACAGCATTACAATTGATACTCTACGGAAGTTGACAAATTACTTAAAAAGTACTAATATTAATCTTTAAAATTACTATTTTTGTACAAATTTGAAATGTTAAGTTATCGCGCAAAGCGCGAAATATTTTTGAAGGCATGGCATCCCTTCCTGTCCATATGAAGTCACATACTGTCACACTCCCTGACTGAGCAAACTAAATCAAAAAAGTCTGGTCAGTTCATATACTGTAGTAACTTTATGCAAATGAGCACAATAATAAAGGCGGAGTTTAATAATCATGCCTGATACAACTGTTGGTGCCCAAATATTTTGAAGAGTCTTAATGATTTTAAATCTCCAGAGCTACAAGAGAGATAGGTGAGGATCTCAGATGGATATTGGAATATTATATCATTTTAACAGTTATCTTCTAAAAAAATATCAAATGTTTTGTAGACTTTTTAGGGAAATTAGTTTTTTAATCTGTCTTAAGTGTCTCTGAAAAACTTTAACATTTTGTAAGGAAATTCTAACCTTCCATAAGGATATCTAAAGAAACTTTTAACTTTTTCTGAGGAACTCTGAAGAAACTTTAACATTTCTTGAGGAAATTTCAAAAAACTTTAAAATTTCTGCAAAAACTCAGGAAAAACTGTGGATGGCTGGAAGGACGGCCGGCCGGCCGGCTGAACGGCCGGCCAACTGGACGCCCAGCCGGCTGGACAGCGCTGGCTGGCCGGACAGAGCTGGAGGAACAGACAGAGCTGGCCGGCAGGACAGAGCTGGAGGGACAGACAGAGCCGGAAGGACAGCCAAATGGACTTTCCTCCCGAGGTTTTCCTTTCTGAAAGTTGAATATTTTGTTGACCCTATAAAACTAGTTGAATTAGGGCCAAAGGTAAAAACACCAACCATTACCCCTTTGCCTTCCCTGCACAAAGGCAACGGGGTCAAAAGCTGCAAGAAGCTTCCTTCATTGCAGCCCGAGTCAATTCAACGGTTTTGAATTAACCCTTCAGGTTATTAAAAGCATTGGGCATATGTATTTGTATTAAAAAAGGTTGATTGTCTTAAGAAAGGTTCATAACTGATCCTGACCTGATCAGATTTGGTTCTGATAACTCTTCAATATTAACAAGCTGATAAGATGAAGTCTCACTACCAGACTATGCATATTTATGTTTCCCATTTTCAAATTTGAAGGAAATCTTTTTCAACAGTTCAATGAAGAAATAGAGAGAAGGAAATTGAAAGGGCTTGTTTTGAAAAATATTTTCACTGAATATAAGGAGACAATGTACATATGTATCTTTCTTTAAAAGTGGTTTTGAATGATGCTTGTTACAAATCATCTTGCAAAAATGTAATGAAATTATTGATGGAAAGGAAGATCACATACGATGGAGGGGGGAGGGAGGACGAAGTTCCGATACCTTTTAAAATGTTGTTATTTCGCAATGTGACCTTAAAACGAGTAATAAGAATTGATAACTCTGGCCAATGAAAATTAAATGAATATCAATCATCAGAGATAAAAGAAAATAGAAAAGAATATATGTTTGATACTGAAAACGGTTAGTTGTGTGAAAATATATTATTTCGGTGAAAATTTTAAAGGAGGTCCAGACCCCCTCTTCATTTGGATCCGCCATTGAGATATAGGCATTGGAATGATGTGAGTTTTAGTAACTTGTACACAAGTCACATAATTATTAAGTGTAGTGATACTTGATTGTGCTTTACGTTTAATATTTTCTGCTCTGCTTTGCAGTGTCAATCCCTATCAAATATGCCACTCTTTCAATTTTTCACAAGTTTTTCTTTAAGTACAAAAATAATGACCAGCAAAATGCAAAGGCTTCAGATACCTTAAAACATGATGAAGAGACAGTTCTATTGTACAGAAAGACAACTGCAACATGCATGAACCAAAACATGATAAAGAGACAACTGCAACATGCATCATGCATGAACCAAAACATGATGAAGAGACAGTTCTTTTGTACAGAAAGACAACTGCAACATGCATGAACCTGTTTTCCATAAAAATATTCATGACAAGTTACTTTTTAGATTTAAGTTGCTTAACAATCAGTAATAACATCACGGTCAAGAGAAAACTAAGATGTCTGATGATTTTAACACTTTGAGTCCCCCTTCCCTTTTCGAAATCCCCCCCAAAAAATTATACAATCCTCTCCCAAATTACACAATCCCCCTAAATTTTGAAGTTTAAGTGTGAACCCCCCCCCCCTCATACACAATCCCCTGAATTACACAATCCCCCAAATTTTGAAGCTTGATGTGAACATCCCACCCCCCTCCTCTTCCCTGACGAACCCAATCCCTACTCCCAGAAATGTGTTCATGTTAAATTCAGAAGTCTGTGGACGTGAAACACTATGTACTGTATGACCCATGGACAAGTACAAAATACAGCCATTGCAAAAGAAAACAAGGCAGAAGAGGAAACACATTTCCTGTTTAGATTTCAGTTGAAAAACTTTATAATGCAGACTCGGGCTACACTGGAAGGAAGGATATTGGTTTTTCTTCGCTGCTATGATCTGAGCATGAGCGAATATAGCAAAGTGATATCTTATGATAAACATCAAAGGTCATTTGTCTACATTACGTAGAAATTGTAAGGTCATTGGATATGTGGAAGTACCATTAGCTAGATTGTTTTAAAATCTGTTCAAAAATCTTTGAAATAATAAAATACACTTTTATAGCTTTTGAAATTGGTCATATATATTCAATGCAATTCAGCTAACTTTTTAGTTGTTTACAAAAATTTTGGCATTGTGATAATTTTTCTTCCAAGAGTTTGAAAACTGCACAATAGGGGCCTACTCCCACAGGGGTGTAGCAGGGATGACCTCTTGTGGGGAGGCAGGACCCCAAAAATTCCTGGATAGAAGCAAAATATTGTGCTGGTAAGCTTAAGTTTCCACTGTTCATCAGGAAATATCCTTAAATTTGTGGAAAAGTCTTTATACAATTTTCTTTAATTTTACAAAAAATTTCGTCAATTAAATTACCATTTTCTTTCAGTTTTACAAATGTTCAATTCAATATGACCAATTATATTTTAATAATTTCCCAATTTAATATCCCAACTGGGAAAAAAAGGGGTAAGGTAAAAATCTTCACAGAGGAGGAAGCTTGCACCCTCTTTTGCTGTCCCTACACCCCACCCAACCCCTTCTTTACCAATCCCAGGACCTTAGCTGCACCATGGATATCCAAATTATATACAATATTTGAGGTATTTAGACAGCTACAAAATATCAAGTTGTATTCAGTTATATATCATTAGCGAATGGAATTCTGAGTAGAAAAGTCTTGAAATTATAAATCACATAAATATTTATGCATAATATCACCACCAAAAACAATAGGGCACATTTACAGACCATATGCTACCTGATTACCAAATATGACATGAATACAGGTAGAGTTCTTGAGATATCGTGATTATAAGCTCTTTTCAGCAAAATCATATTAAGCCCTGCCCACTATGCACATTAATGAAATTTAACGTTTTTACATCATGAACACGTACACACTAGCTAACATCATAATTATATCCAATATGAACATATATACGATTTTTAAAATATGGATATTTCAAGATTTTTACATTAAGCCCAGCCTACTCATTAATATGCATATGACATCACCACCAAACAATAGGGCACATCTACAGACCATGTGCTATCTGTGCATCAAATGTGATATGAATCCACTGTACCATTATTAAGATATCATGTTTACAAGCTCTTTTTAGCATAACCATATTAAGCCCCGCCCACTATGCATATTAATGAAATTTAACGTTTTTATACCATCAACATGTACACACTAGCTAACATCATAACTGTACCAAATATAAAACAAAACACATGCGGTTGATAAAATATAAACATTTCAAGACTTTTACATTAAGCCCCGCCTACTCATTAATATGTATGACATCACAACCAAAAACAATAGGTCACATCTACGCACCACAGGCTATATGTGTACAATATATGATATGAATCCACTGTACCATTCTTGAGATATCATATTTACGAGCTCAGCATCAACCACACACACATACACACACGCATATATACTGTACACACATACGCCATCATGACCGCATAGGTTCCTGATGCTATCGTATGGGAACCAAAAACACAGTAGAATATGAGCCACTGGAATTATTTCAATCATGTATGGTGTGACATTAAGCAGCGTCTTACACACCGGATGCTGCAACAGCAAAAATATCCACCAGACAGGATGGTGTAAGCTGCAAACTGCTCAATTCCCTTATTACTTCATAGAAAAGAAAGTGCTCACGAATCTTAATCATTTAACCTTTTGAACTCGTATGCGATACAAACTACATGCCAAAACACTGCCACAGTATGGGGTATTAAAATATTGTATGAACACTGTCTACATACAACTAACAAACTACTTGTTTGCAGACTACTGCTATGTAAAGGGGCAGGGCCGGATTAAATACCGTAAGCTCTGGGCCTCTAGCATTTTAAACATTGATCTAAGAACAGATTGTAGAATTTATATTCATAGCATTTTCATATATTTATAAACAAGTATAACATAAATTCATGGAGTGACACAGGAATTAGGCCTATATTATACTTAAAATTCACAGGCTTTCTTCAAAATTTAGCATCTGTTAGTTATGTCTCCTATCACACGATCATCTAGTCTTCATCAAAACAAGTCTCAATGAAACAAAGAGACCCCCTCCCACGACACAGCGGTTTTCATGAAAGCATTGGAAAAAGTAAATGATTGAGATTTTGTCCACAGCCCTAGATTAAAACGTCTTTCCATCCCAAATGCAATGTCATAAAGATCAAGGTCTATAGACCTACTGCAATTCATTATTTCTCAAGCACTTTGGCTTCATCCCGTTCAAATTTCTGCCTACATTTCTGTTAATACTTTTCTTGTTTTCTATAAATATCACAAAAATATTCATACCCATTTTTAAGTCAAACTACATCATTTAAATTGTATTCAATGAAAGCCTTGTTGTTTTGTAATACTAGGATTTTCTTTTCTGAGTACCAGGCACTCAGAGATACTAGGCACTCAGAGATAATTAATGAGAATACTCATTAACAGTTCAATTTCTTTCCTGGCTTATTATTAAACCACCATTTCTACTCAAAAGAAAATTCTGCAATTTGCTTTTCTCATTTCCCCAAATTTCTTATCTGTTCGTAGTGGCTGGGATACATACAGAAGCTGGGATGAGTCATCTAATTATACAGATGTTGCGACACGAGACAAATTTATTGACATCTCACGAAGATTCAGGAGAGGTCTGAAGAAGAAAACCGCTCTAGCCGGTCTAAAGAGCATCAAGCATAGTCATACTTATTTGCTGCGTCCTGTTATATAGATAATGGACAGTGCCCAACCAGACATTCATACTTAGTTTCTTTCGTTGTCTTATAGACTGGGTTTGATAAATTCATTAATGACTCACTTGTAGGACGTGAAAGTATTAGCGTTGGTTTGAGGAAAATTAAGTCTTTGGCAATAAGAGAAGACATGACTCACTTTTCAGAGCTAGTAGGGAACTTATACCTCAGCTTTCTGTAAGCTTTGAATGGAGATAAGAAAATCAATCAAAACCACAAAGAAACCGTGCAACCAGTAACATCCACATAAGAACATCAAAAGAGACCAAAGTTCCTAATGTTTATCCAAAATGATAAACCTATCAATTTTATTTTCATTAAAAATTACATTCAAAATGAAGCAAATTATCTAATAAGAGAAAATGTTGTTTAAAGGAAGAGCGCTTCCTCCTGTTCATGTTGTTTATCATGACAATGACATCAACCATTTTACAATGTAACTCCTCTTTAACGTTTTTTATCAGTGTTTAGAGTGTATGGAAATAGGGGATAAGCACCAGACCTAGAAGCCTTAATGGCTCAGATGGATTTACCTTAAAGGCCAGTTGTTGTTTCTAACGTACGAGATAAATATAATTCAATTGGTGTGTTTGATTGGTCGAAACACAATGGTGCAATGTGCACTTATATTGATAGGCCAATCAGTATCCTTTTGGAATAAAATGTACTCAGCCACATTTTAATCACGATAGATGGCCTTTAACTAAAGGTGTATGGACAGGTAGACAATGATTGTTTTAATGATCTACAACAAAAAAAATCAATCATCAAATTTTGATGAACTTTTTTAGCTTTTTGTACTTCCCCAAGTTTTGATATGAGATGCACATGTGGGACAATTAATACAGGACAAACACCCTACTCTTTGAGTTATTAAAGGAAGATTCCCATAAATGTTCATTTTCATATATATGATAGAGGACTATAAAAGAAACAATGTGGTGTACAAATCATGTTGATATCTTATTTTGTTTGGGAGTTATTACATTTCAAAGATTGCGCAAGTGAGTTGAAAAGTGACCTCACAGTGTACAGTGTGAGGCAAACTGTGTGTATTTCTTTAAAAATTAATTGCCTCTTTCTAAATTAACTTGAAATTGTTGTTGTTGTTTAATTATTGAGATGGAGTAAAACTGGGCTTTATATAATACTCATTTTTTCAGGAAGGGGAGGGGTGGGGAGGAGGGAGGGGAAATCATGCTATTTGTCCTCTCCTCTCCCAAAAAAGATACATTATATATATATATATATATATATATATATATATATATATATATATATATATATATATATACACACATATTGAATTGTCTTAAATCTGCCTTTATGACATCATATTTTACACTGTGAGGTCACACTGATGAAATCTTGGAATGTAATAACTGCAAGATTGAATAAGATATCGACATGCTTTTTACACCAATAGGTTTCTTACTAATCCTCTATCATATATATCAAAATGAAACTTCACCAGAATATTCCTTTAAACACCTCTTTTTGTGGTTTATAGCTCCATGAGGTGACTGACCTAAGCCGAGGCAAAGAAAATGCCTCTGGGTACAAGCTGGAATGTTTAAATTTGCATCTGTCTTTAGAGTTCCTTATGTGATGGAAAATACACAAGAATTTGTGCAGGGGGATCTGATATTTGGGATGCTGGGGAAAACACTAAAGCTATATATAAAGTCTTCAGCATTTATTTATCAAAAGTTGCAATGCCTGAGGTACACTTGATAAGTGATTAAGTGGCAATCCTGTCATTTATGAGGCGTCTAGCCCACTGACTGAAGAATGATACAGGGAAAAAAACACAGATCAACAATTTTGTAGAAGGCAATTTTCACTTTTTTTTAATGTATTTAACTGTGGTACATTGAATGTATATTATTTTGCAGATATTTTCAATCTCCCAAAACAGAACACTTGAGTTTCTTCTTTCTCAGATCTCACTAACTCCTTGCCACTCTTTTTCACACATTCTAATTTCTTCTTTACTTGTTTGAATCTTTATCATTTTATTTATCTGATTGTACTTGATGTTTTGTTTGGATCTCTGAGTATATACACAGCATGTAATACATGTCCAATACTTATCATAGAAAAGGGTACAGAAAAATGACTATTCTAAAGAAATATCAAATTCAATATTAAAAAATATTTATGTCATATTATTCATGTCATAATCGGTATCTATCTCTGCAAAGGGAAGGGGGTGGCAGTCATATAAACATTACATAGTCCAAGGAAATGGGCAGATTCAGGAAAAGAAGAAGTGGGCATCTGAGGAGGGTCTTTCAGTGTGGTGAGGGTCAATCAAGTTCATCGTATATAACAAAAAAAACACTTCAAAAGAAACAAAATGGTGAAAAAACGCTCACCAATCTTATTCCATTAAGGAGATATTTAAGTTTAAATCTTGGTATCATTTTTGTTGAAACCACTGAAATCAGACTAGTTGTGATGTCACAACCTCAGATTCCTCAAAGACTTGATGTATTCTATCATATTTTGTCCTGCGATTTTGTAACTTATAAAACATTGGATATGTCAGGAAAGACAAAATATGATAGAATACATCAAGTCTTTAGTGAAACTAAATCTAGTAAGGGTAATTATTATCTACCACTTGAAGAAAATTTGAGGAAAAATAATTTAAAAAGTTAATAAGTTACAGAAATCTTCTTTAATATTTGTTAAGAATGTGAAGATTAGGGCGCCAACCTTCCCTAGTAGACATACTACACCAGTTATTTCTACACAGATAAAACAGAGCTTTAAACTTGAATATCTCCTTAACAGAACAAGAGTTTTGAATGCTTTCTTCCCCCATTTTGTTTCTTTTAAAGTCATCTTTCATACAAGATAAACTTGCTTGACCACTGAACTAATTCCTTAAAATTGATAAGTTATGTTTAAGCTAGTGGACAGTATGTGATGGCAGTTCTTATTAGATCATCCATAAGAATTGGTTTTGTTTTTTATGTGGCCTATTTGATATTTTGTTTTCAAGTTACCTTGTCAGTACCAACAGTTCATTAAAAACAGTTAGTCTTAACAAATAACTTCAGGGAATTCTTATAATTTGTTTTTAAACATTATAATTTGTCAGCCCCAATTTTTTCCTTGCAAATTTTAGGGGGGTGCCTGAACATCCAAATGCACCCCAAGGTCCACACCTGCAAAAAGACTGTCCAGGCTTAGAGGCCAAGATAGTGGTCAACAATTTTTACAGTGAAATAAAGTACAGATGAACTGCATCCACCCTTAAAGTGCTCCTGCCATGAGGTATGATGTTACCTTAATTAAGTTATTTTGATTATTTGATTTGCAAAAATGTAAGTTTTTCTGTACAAAAGCACATCAATTGCGACAAATCACCAAATAAAAATGCATTTTTCATCACCTTGACACAAAACCCCAGAATAAGGCTCAGTACACAATGATGTCATTTTGGGAACACCTGTATGTACAATGCATCAATGCCACGTATAACGTGTGGCCGCCACTAAAATTTCACAACTACTATCGATAACATCTATGTTTGTTCTTCTAAAACATTACATTTTCCAAGCAAATATTAAATAAAATGCCACAGCGTTGTGTAGTTGGAGGATGCAGTAATGTAAATTCTCAAACTAAAGTTGCTTATCAATGGCAAAGGGCAACAAAACGAGACGATTCTGGACGTGTTTTGTGCACTCGACATGATCCGACATGATCACGATTCTTGGGGCTTGCCAGGTAGTGTCATTTTCAGCTCACGCCAGATTGTTGCCCTTGTTGTGTTCGATTTATACAGTAGCTTGACCACATCGTCTCTGACATGAAAATTTTACTGTTCCGCAAGTAATACAAATTTAAATGAGAGAATCAAAGGAAGAAACAAAAATAAGAATAAGACTTGTTGAAATCGAACTCATAACCTTTCACTCAAAAGATGAAGCTGTAACCAACTGGGCTACTTAATCAGTTGAAAGTTTATATGATTGATTTTATATATATAGTCAGGAATATGATCAAAGGAAGAAAAATCGGTAAATTAGAACTGAATTGTAATTATTGTGTCCATATGCCAAGCCGCCCCTTTTAGCATATCAAAACTTAAAAGATTAACTAACAAAATTTTCTTCAAAAACAAAAACGCCAACGGAATTGCTTGAATGAACTATTCAGTTCACGTAGGCCTGTTGACTAAACGTCAAGCGACAGACTTGAACATAGGTACATAGATAAATAAAAATTCATTTTTCCATTAGACGTAAAAAAAAAGAAGGTAGATGTTCTTGCAAAGACCTCAATTTGATTAGGTTTAACAAAATATTACTTGCGAAAGGAACAGTAAGAATTTCATGCGAACTACACAAGCTTTTGTACTGTGTAAGGGTTATAAGCCTGAACCTTCTTTCTTATCTGCAAGCAGTTCAAATTCAAAAGGAACATCTGTTCATTAGGAGAATGTTCTTTATTTATTTCCAAATCATTTCTATTACAGCTTGAACTTGAAAATGACAAATTAAGATCTGAACAAGCCGAAAAACTTTCGCAATCAGACGCTATTTGTACGTCGTTAGTATGTGTGTGATGCATTGTTTACGATCAGCAGTCCCTGAAATGATTTAGCAAAATTTTATGACGTCAAAAATCCCTTTCAACTTTTTTTCGGAGCAAGCAATAAATGAACAACTTTGAAGTCCTTTTTCATCATGAAAATGGACTTAGAAACAGGATTTGTAGACGGATTATTGAATTTAGGGATATGAAAAACCTATATCAGCTAAAATCTCAATTTTTTTTAGAAGGCATAGCAGAACAACTTTAAGTTGAACGTAAGAAATGTGTACACTGTTAGTACATTGTAATACAAGTTGCAGTTATCCAACTGAAAAAAGACAAAGTTGTGAAGTCACACCAGACAGACAGTCTTACAAGAACACCCTTTAAAACAGGGCTGTCGTAGTATTTAATTTGTTTGTATTGATACTAATAAAGCAGTGACGTGTCTATGGGGGCAGCCTCCCCCTCACCTACCAAAATTCTGTCGAAGCCATTGATATAATTAACTGAAATATCAAATGAACCATGTGTGGCATTTTTTGCAATCGTATTGACTGAGTTATCGTTACTTTTGGACCAAACCTTTTTACAATTTTAAAATAGGCCTTAAAATCAACAACAATCATCGCCATTGATAATGATAACCTCATCCCACACGTAATAATCAATACAAGAAATAATCATGATATATGAATTTCCACGTTCCCTATGCTAAAACGAATGTAATTACTCCTTATTTCCCTAACTGCTCAAACACTAAAAATATTGAAATGCTTTACCGCCAGACATTAATATACATTTACCAAGTCTAAACTGTTTCAAAGCTAATCTTAGCCTACTAAACTTGCTAACTGTTTTTGCCTCATACTTGTTACGCTCGATTGTCGTTTATGTCCAGAAGGATTTTTGCCGACTTAAACTGTAAGTTTGCAAAGCACCATTGAATGTTCATCCAGTAATGTGCGCTACCGTGTGCGCTATACTATAAGTTTCCATTACCTTTACCTTAACCTATGCAGATTCAGATTGCAAGATTACTTCAGCAGATGGAAAGTGGCATACGTACCCATGCTAACAATTCTTAACTTAGCTGTTGAAGGTTCTGGTCTCGTTCATTTCAAATTTCAAGTAATATCATTCATTCTCCTTCACCATCTCTTTGCGACTCTTCAAAAAATACTTTGGTGCAGTAAATATTTTCTATTATGTTTCTGAAACAGTAAAAATATCTAAACGATACCATTCTTAATATCACGTTTTGGAGGTGGCTATTAATATATCAGATTGACAACGGAACTTTTCGTCTGCATTCCTCAACGTTGCCAACTTACAAGATTTTTGTGAATAAAAACGCCATAAATTTTCAAATTAGCATTGTTGAAATTTATTGTAGCATCATAACCAGTAAAATACAATCTTCAATAAATAGCACTTAACTTGAAGTCCATATTCTCTTCAGTAAATGAAATTTACAACATCATTCCCAATTAAAAGATGGTGGATTTTGAGCATGGAGTTTACAATACTAGACCTGTCGCATCCTAAGGGTCACAACAGAAAAAGTCACACCAGACAAACTGTGTATAAAATGTATGTAATAGGGAGCTGTTAGGATTTTATTTGCCATGAAGAAATTATGAGACAGATGAACAAAATAAAGTAATCCATACTTGTCTCCAATTCAGGAAATAATTCTAAGCTTGAATGATTTGACATTGAACAGCTGGTCAGCAAATTAATATCACATCAGGCTTATATCAGTCAAAAATTTCACCTCAGTCTAACCATGGAGTTACAAGAGAATTCCATGGTCTAACCATTGAATCTCAGTTAATAGCTCCATGGTCTAACCAGGGATATCCCTGTCAAACCACAACTTCACACAAGCAGTAGAAACAGATTGCTGAACAGACCCCTAGTGGAAAACTGTATACTGGTTAAAAGAGTTTTAAAATTTGAGATCAGTTTTTGAATCTTGAAAATAGCTCTCTCAGTTTTTAAGTTATTACTGATCAAAGTCTGATCAGTTTTTAATTTATGCGAAAATTGTGATGTATGACTGGGCGGACAGTTCAAAATCTTTATGTATTTCTTTATTTCCTAAACCTTAAAAATGAAGGGAAAGTCTATTCTTGCTAGAAATTAATTGACGGTATGGTAAAGACTCAAAAACTTCTGACTAGAATGTGCTACACCACTTCACAGAAGTATTATAGACATAAAATAGACAAAGGATTAAAGAAAATACCAATACATCAGAAATTTGCATAATAATTTGCATACTGATGACAGAGATTTCAAAAAGCTGTAAAATGGTCAATTTTTAACTGATTTCCATTAAATATTTTGCTATTTTCATGTTTTTTTTATTAGATTTAAAACAATTTAGCCAATGGTTAGGCGGCCAAAACAATAACAATTCCAGATGCGATGTGTAACCACAGATTTCATGACTTGGTGATTTGCGAGCATGCGCACTTACTATTTTAATAACTCAAAACTAAATGCGTTAAAAATACTTCTTTTTAACTTGTGATATTCACTACTTTTATTAAACATATCTAATAGTTGATATGATATTATTAATTTGTGTAGTATAACCTTTCATATAAGACCAAAAGTATGCAATTTGATAAAAATTTGAGTGAATTACTGAATAATCCAAGGGACACCTTTTCTCTCTCGTAAGTTGAGAACCGTGTCACCTATTTACATGATTCTTTTTTTAATTGTTCCTACAACTACAGTATCTCATTTAATCCTATTTATAAACAGTTACATGCCACTTTGAATTTTCACTATAGCCTCCCTACAATGGTTATTGGTTTTTTCTTCAAGGGACCACTAATTAATACTCCCTTACTGTTTGGCTGAACTCCTCTAAAACAGTAATTGATGCAAGTTTTGATCATTCTAATCGCTCCCATCATGTATTACAGTGCAATGAACAGTACAGATCCCTTAACTCATTTTCTATATTCATGAAAAACAAACAAACTTCTTGATTCTGGATAAGCTTCAAAGCTAAACAGTGCAATTCAATGATGCTTCAGCTTCCAAGAGCCTGCCTTACATATTTCCACTGCAGCAAACTGCATTATTGATCCAAAACAACACACAGAGACATCAGCTGACATTTAGATAAATCAATTCCTACTGCGCATGGAATAAATGAGTACAATTTCATGAAAGATACCGACAATAAACAGAAAATATTTACATTAAATGAAATTCATGCAAGACTGGTGTGCATTAGAAATTATATTTTAATCAGATAAAATCATGGAAGTAATGTGAGCGAGATGGTTTTCATTTGGTAAAATTTGGATTAATTTTGCTTGATAAATCAATCTGTTGTTTTCATGACATATATGCTTTTAGTTTTGCATGTTTGGTATTGCTACCAGTATCATTTTGGATGAATTGTATAATATCTCTTCATAATATCTCTTCATGTTCTTTCTGAGCACCTGTAGCAACCAAAAATAGCAATTGAATGATGTTGCACCTGCTTGCATAATTGCTTGGTGACAGCAGCACCATGGAAATACATGCCAAAGATACTGGTAGCACAGAAATCAAGTGCTACTCTGCTGTCAAAAAAATGATTAAATATATTTGAAGGGCTGCCATTTAATGAAGGAACAAGCTTAAAGACTTCAAGAAAATTTTGGTAGGTAAATATTAAATATGTCTTGAAAGAAAAGGCAAATTTGGAAGATCACCTTCGGAAAAAGTTCTTTGGGGGACTATTTTATCAATCAATCGGTCTTAGCAATGCTGACAACAGTGTTGTCTGATGAGTCGATTTACCAGGCTTTGACTTTATTCCTCTCCTACTACCGCCCACTTTCCCCCCCCCCCCTCCCTACATCACCACCCAATTACTTTACACTCATCAGAAAGGTATTAGATATAGTATTTGTACAAAATTCCCATTTATTTCCAAAACTTCCCCTTTATTGTCGCAAAACACCTTGATTTGTTGTTTTATGATAGGTTTCAATAGGAGATATTAGTTCTGTGCTACCTACTGACAAATCGAGACTATGTGGGTGACAAACATAAACAAATGTCTAGTGACCGTCACACCCTTGAAGGTCTACCTGGTGACAATTATCGGGAGTAGCTGAAAGGCTCTCTTTGTGTGTCTGTCCTTCCATTCAAGTTATTACAATGACATGTTCGGTGTGAAAGATTTCCACAAAATTCCTCCCAATAATAGAGAAAGAATGCTGCAAAATTTCAATTAATAAGCATGAAAGCAATCTCATTTTGATTATTTCTTAGGACTATTCCTCATTTTAATTGTGATATAAAGATATATTACAAAGAATGATGTGAAATGGTGTTTTTTACATAAAATAGTCATTATCATGACACTCTCAGCAGAATTATTGCAGAGACTCCATCCAGTCCAGGAACAGCCAAAGTAGGAAGCCAATATACTGTAACCTGATATATATATATAAATATATATATAAATATATATATAAATATATATATATATATATATATATATATATACATATATATATATATATATATATATATATATATACATATATATATATATATATATATATATATATATATATATATATATATATATATATATATATACATATATATATATATATATATATATAGATATATATATATATAGATACAGATATATATAGATATAGATATATATAGATATATATATATATATATGTATACATATACATACATACATATATACATACATACATACACAGATATATATATATATATATACATATATATATATACATACATACATACATACATACATACATACATACATACAAACATAGATATATATATATATATATATACATATATATATATATATATATATATATATATATATATATATATATATATATATATATATATATATATATATATATATATATATATATATATATATATATATATATATATATATATATATATATATATATATATATATATATATATATATATATATATATGTAGAAGGAAACTCCCAAAAAAAAAAAAATACACTTTGAACTTGTCTATCAAGTGTATATCTAATACACTTTGAACTTTTTATTAGAATAAAAAGCACTATGCACATCCTGATGCGTGCAGTATTCACCACTTCCTACTGTACAGTACATCAGTAGATATGCGGGTGATATTCTGACAATTCACATTACAAGTACATTAAACAGAGCTATGACAGAATTGTTGTAATCATTTACATAATTATGAGATAAGCAGGAAAATTATCCAGTAAAAGGGAAAAAATATTACATAGGTAGGGAGGGGGAAAAAAGCGGGGGAGATCATTGAAACATACTGTACATGAAGTTACATATTCTGAGTTGATTCCTCTCCTTGTTGACATTAATGTGAGGGTACAGAACCACTCTTAGTAATATTAATCTTCATGTGTATTCATTGATGTACGAACGAAAACCACTTTTATATGGAATGAATGAATGGTGGTTACACTCGTATCAGAGAATATTCAAGTAGGTTTAATTTCAATTATGCTAGCTTTCTTAACGCCTTAGAACACATGTGCATTCTGCTGAACAATTAGCATTCAGTTCTCAATTTGAGCAACACTGATCATTTGTAAAACTTATTTTCAACCCAGTTACAATTTCTTGGACAAAACAGCAAATTTCTGTTCTTTTACAGGAACACTTTTTACTGCAATTATACAAATTTGGACCTTTTTGGACCCCACTAACTATGTTACCCTCTTGTCAGCCTCACTAGTGCACCTATTGTCCTCAAAACACTCTCGTCTATCCTCTTGATTGCACAACATCACTGCAAATATGAATGTTCCCTAACCCATGTCACCTGTCCATGAGATTTGGGTTGAAATGCAGAAATATTTCCTTATCAGTATCCTGCATAGAAGTGAATTATTTTGCTAAAACCATTCATGCATCAGATGGGCAAATGGCCAGCAAAAAATAAGCAAGTTACCTAACTCATGGACTAATGGGGCTACTATCTGTTCACCTAATACCTCCATGCCCAAACAAAGATCTACAATGCTGAAATCAAAGTGATTCCTGAAAATTTAAAGAGATGTGACACAGAGGTTAAAGCTTCAGCCTTTTACTCTAATGTCTTAGGTCCGAATCTGGAGGGTCTCCAACCACTGCTCCACAACTGGTTAATAAAAGGGCAGTGGGTGTCTTGGATGTCTCAAGTTCCATCTTACTTAAAAACTCTTGAAATCTACATACAAATTCAGCATTCTGCACTCTCGGATTGTACAACTTCTCTGTCTGACAGTATCATCTTTTCATGATTGTAAACATTCTCATACAGTAAATTTAAAAAAAAATTCTTCATTATGCTTTCAAAGTAGAATCAAATGCCTTAATTTCTTTAGGAAAAACCTTGATTATACACTGCCTTTAAGAATCAATCTGGATTGCATGTGACAATCTGACCTTAAAACCGGTTCCCCCAACGATATATGGAGGGTACAAAAATTACCGAAAATACCCTAAAAGTGCTGAATTTAATTAATTATTGTGCTATCTCAATTGACAATAAAATTACTGACCTAGACAAACAATGTCTATTTTTTGGGGAGAAAATAAGGACACTCTAAGGTCAAGAATATAACCTTTCATATCAGTTGTGCATAAAAGAACAATGGAGGTAGAGGTAACATTACTTTAATTGATTAGAAATCCAGTAAAAATCTCGAAAAGTTCTTTTAATGCCATTAGTTTAAAATTGCCTGTTTTACAGCCCTTTTATTTTGTGGAATTTATCACCATATTTGTGATCTATTAACAGGCATACAAGTCATACTCCTCACGTGAATCCTTTTTTATTCCAATCATGAAGCACAACTGCTTGAATGAGAGTAGGAATTCAGACAAAAAGTTTTGATCCTAGCCATATCCTCCATCAGTCAACCCCCAAACTCGGAACAGTCATTTTTTTCTTCTGTACGTATTCACGCCCATTCAGATTTATGAATATATAATGAGTTTAAAAGTGCCATTTGCCAATGATGATTTAATAGTCAAGAATTGATAAATAAACCTCATTTTTGCAAATCTTTTATTTAAAGGTTGAAAATTATATTCACTGGGTTTTTTACTTTATCATTGATTGAAACCAGAAACCAAAAGGTTATGTGGTTCCAATGCTGTTGTAATTTTTTCAATATCCCACCTGCATCATCTCCTCATGTAGTGACCAATAATGTTTAAAGGTCATCCCACAATTTCAAGCAGATACACACAACACTAATATCATCTTCAGCGACATAAAAATGCATATTCCAAAAAACAAAACATAATGTGATTAGATGTAAACATGGACTGATTCATTTTCAAACAGGGGTATACAAATCAAAGTAATAATAATACAAATCCCCCACAAGCACACAAACAAAACATAATAATAATATCACTTTAGCACACACTTTCTCCCACAAATTGCTTGCCAACAAACCAATCATTTTCAGAACATACACTTTTCTCAACTTCTTTAAAAAGTAACAAAACAATCTGTGTCTATTGTTCTGTGTAAGACAAAACAGGCTTGCATCAAGCCAGCTATGGATGAATGAACTTGAGTCTTATGTTAGTCTGTCTAAAGATTACATTCCAAATACAGGAATAAACAATGACAGATAACTACTTCTGGTGATTCAACAAATTGACAGCTAAGTTATTAGGATATCAATTGGATTTATGAAATAGTTTAGTGATATTTTGTGCTATAAGTATAGAAGTATGTAAGTTATGACCATAAAAAACACAGGGCATTACAAAAGGCCATTGAAAAAGTTATATGTCAAATTTTGAACAAATTCACATATATGGCTGATAGTATATAAACAGCTAAAAGATTTTACATTAGGCCCCGCCTGCTTATCAATATGCATGTCGCCATCAAAAATAATAGGGCACATCTGCAGCCATGGGCTATTTGTGTACCACATATAAATTGAAACCCATGTATAGTTCTTGAGATATTGTGTTTACAAGCTCTTTTGAACAAAATTATGTTAAGCCCCGCCCACCATGCTTATTAATGAAATTCAACATTTATATACCATGAACATGTAGACAGTAGCTGACAATATAATTAACTAAATATGAAACAAAACAAACTTGTGGATAATTAAAGATGAACATTTTAAGATTTTAAAATTAGGCCCTGCCTTTTCATTGATATGCATGACATGAACACCCAAAACAATAGGGCACATCTATGGACCATAGGCTATCTGTGTACCGGTGTATGGTTCTTGAAATATCGTGTTTACGAGCTGGGCGTCACATACATACATACATACATACACACACATGACATCATGACCGCATGTTCCTCCTGCTAATTGCATCTGAAGCAAAAAGAATGAATTTTACAGACAAAAAGAACGCAACAAAACTGAAAAATTGTATGGGTAATCAATTTCGCAACAGGGAACAGAGTGATTTTGACCTCCGCCAATGAAGTTGGACAGAGGTCATGTTTTCGACTCTGTTAATTTGTTTGTCATCAAGATAACTCAGAACTGAAGATTGAATTCTGATCAAAATTGGTGTGTGGTTTTCTTACTGCCTAATGACGAAGTGTGAAAAATGAGGGACATACTGGAACAGCAGAAGGGTAAAAATGGAGGGGTGGGGACATTTTTTAAGGTGAATTTGTCTTTTTTTGTCATCAAGATATCTCAAGACCTGATGATTGAATTTGGATTAAATTTGGTGTGTGGTTTTCCTTCAGCTTTAGAAAGAAGTGATTAAAATTGGAGAAATATTGGATTAGGGGAAGAGTGAAAATGGAGGGTGGGGATATTTTCTTCGTTTTCAAGAAACAGTATCTCAATATCTGCTGCTGCTTGGATTTTTGTTAGATTTGGTATTGGTTTTGGTACTGCTTAAGGCTTAGAACAAGGGGAGAGTAGAAAAGGAGCTGTAAGGATATTTCTAGGGCAAGATTTATCAAAACTTAATTGAAATTTTCCACTGGAATGTGCTGAACAATGATCACAGCATGAACGAACGAACAGCCATTCCATCAATTTTCTGGACGCCAAAAAAAATCAAGTGAAGTGGCTTCTGGTATCAAAGAAATCAAAACAATTGGTTTTTGCCATGAAAGAAAATGATGGAATGTGAATCTACCCTGAATAGAGCCCAAATAATGAACGCTTAGCCTAAATTAAACTGGAAACAATGATCACAAGTGATGATCCTCAAGTGTTTAGATTAAAAATGGCAATACAGATCAACAGTGAGAAATAGATTTTTGGGGTTATAAGTTGGTGGGTCGAGAGTTTCTGCGGTAGATTGCATTCCGGTGGCTAATAAACAGGGGCAGGGGAAACCCTGCAGAGTGCTAAAATTCTAGTTGACTATGTGATAAAGAATTTCCTTCTACACATCTTTCAAATGATATTTAATCACAAAACTTGGCAAAATATTCAGAAGCACAGCAAAAACAGACATATTTCGATGAGCTTACCATTGAAATATGTATTTCAAGTTGATATTTTACCAAGATTAACAATAAGAAACCTAGCAAGATTACCAAAACAACTCTGCTGGTAACGGATTTCCTTTTACCTACCACAGAAGTTGAGGCACGTACTCCAAAACAAAATCACAACATGTCAAAAATGACCGGGTGGGCGGAGCTTGTTTCAAAGAGAATGACATCAAATGCCTCATTAACTTGAGTTTATGGATTGACTGCAATCAACATCCAGGAGTAGGAGACAATCTCACCATATGAAAACAAATCCCAAAACCCTTTCCTAATGGACCAATCAGCAGCTATCAGCATTCATAATTCTTAAAGTAAATGCTAGTTGCCCTATACTTCAAACAACCCAGGGCAAATGTTACAAAATTAACTAACTTGACAGAAGGAGGGGAGGGGGTCAATGATATTTTCTCTGTTTTTCATACAGGGGTCTTACTAATGTTCAGACCCTGTAATAATTTACTGACAGTTTGATAATTTTTGATTCTAAGGATATTGTCCAAACAACTTGTTCTTTGTAGGAAGGCCTTTGAAACTGTTTATATAGTACCTGCATCAATTAAATAATTATAATTAAAACGAACAAGGTAATATGGAAAATCCTGATTCATATTCCATATCACCTCAATGACCAAGGTTTTTTATCATTTTTGCTTCACCAATAGTACCCTATAAATCAGCACTAATTTACCATTAGTTGAAATTCTTAGTTCCAAGTCTGTTTTTCCATCCTGAATTTTTTAATTCCTAGAAATACTATAAAATATCTCTGACAATCCCTTACTTCCAAATAAAGGAGTTGCCACTCTTATTTAAACTATAATAACTCCCTGGTTATTCACACATAAAAAACTAACTCCAAGAAAGATTATAACTCATGTTTCAAACAGCAATGATTTAATCAGGCAAGAAAACCTTGTCTCTTGTTCACATGACACTGTAGGTGCCAACCCTCCCTTTCATGCAGAGTTCTAACTGATTGTACGGTCAGTCAATAACCTTAAGGTGACCCTAATGTCTACTCCATTCACAACTGCACAATGGTGACACTGCCTGCTAAATAAACTACATATACTGGAATGTACTGGACTCAAATCTGCAAATGACGAGTTTAAACTTTATTGCTTTCAATCCAAATGACCTTATCTCTGATGCATCATTATCCCCTCAAATACCACTCTAAATTCAAGGTCACCTGCATTACGTGGGCAACATGTGATTTCCCCTTGCACTTCACCTCGCTTGGTCAAGAGAAAGTGCTCTCCATTTTATGTGGGGAAAAAGAAGTGCTCTGAGATTCATGGGGGCAAAAGAAGTGTTCTCCATTCCATGGGGGTAAAGAAGTGTTATCCATTTCATGGGGGTAATAGAAGTGCTTTTCATTTCATGGGGGCAACAAAAGTGCTCTCTTTTTATGAGAGCAACAGAAGTGCTCTCCATTTCATGGGCAAAAAAGAAGTGCTCTCCATTTCATGGGCAAAAAAGAAGTGCTCCCCATTTCATGGGCAAAAAAAGTGCTCTCCATTTCATGGGCAAAAGAAGTGCTCTCCATTTCATAGGGGCAAAAGAAGTGGTCTTCATTTCATGGGGGCAAAAAAGAAGTGGTCTCCATTTCATGGGGGCAAAAGAAGTGCTCTCCATTTCATAGGGGCAAAAGAAGTGCTCTCCATTTCATGGGGGCAAAAGAAGTGCTCTCCATTTCATAGGGGCAAAAGAAGTGTTCTTCATTTCATGGGGGCAAAAAAGAAGTGGTCTCCATTTCATGGGGACAAAAGAAGTGCTCTCCATTTCATGGGGGCAAAAGAAGTGCTCTTCATTTAATGGGGGCAAAAGAAGTGCTCTTCATTTAATGGGGGCAAAAGAAGTGCTCTCCAGTTCATGGGGGTAAAAAAGTGTTATCCGTTTTATGGGGGAAAAAGAAGTGCTCTCCATTTCATAGGTGCAAAAGAAGTGCTCTCCATTTCCATAAGGCAGAAGAAGTATTCTCCATTACATGGGGGCAAAAGAAGTGCTCTCCATTTCATGGGGAAAAAGAAGTGCTATCCATTTCATGGGGGCAAAAGAAGTGGTCTTCATTTCATGGGGGCAAAAAAAGTATTCACCATTTCATGGGGGCAAAAGAATCATGGGGGCAAAAGAAGTGATGTCCATTTCATGGGGGCAAAAGAAGTGCTCTTCATTTAATGGGGGCAAAAGAAGTGCTCTCCATTTCATGAGGGCAACAAAAGTGCTCTCCATTTCATGAGGGAAAAACTGCTCTCCACTTCATGGGGAAAAAGAAGTGCTCTCCATTTCATAGGGGCAAAAGGGAGTGCTATCCATTACATGGGGGCAAAAGAAGTGCTCTCCATTTCATGGGGGCAAAAGAAGTGCACTTTATTACATGGGGGCAAAAAAAGTGCTATCCATTACATGGGGCAAAAGAAGTGCTCTCCATTTCATGGTGGCAAAAGAAGTGCTCGCCATTTCATAAGAGCAAAAGAAGTGCTCTCCATTTCATGGGGGCAAAAAGGAGTGCTATCCATTACATGGGGGCAAAAGAAGTGCTCTCCATTTCATGGGAGCAAAAGAAGTGCACTTTATTACATGGGGCAAAAAAAGTGCTATCCATTACATGGGGCAAAAGAAGTGCTCTCCATTTCATGGGGGCAAAAGAAGTGCTCTCCATTTCATAGGGGCAAAAGAAGTGCTCTCCATTTCATGGGGCAAAAGAAGTGCACTTTATTACATGGGGCAAAAAAAGTGCTATCCATTACATGGGACAAAAGAAGTGCTCTCCATTTCATGGGGGCAAAAGAAGTGCTCTCCATTTCACAGGGGCAAAAGAAGTGCTCTCCATTTCATGGGGGCAAAAGAAGTGCACTTTATTACATGGGGCAAAAAAGGTGCTATCCATTACATGGGGCAAAAGAAGTGCTCTCCATTTCATGGGGGCAAAAGAAGTGCTCTCCATTTCCATGAGGCAAAAAAAGTATTCTACATTTCATGGGGGCAAATGAAGTGTCCTTCATAGATTTGTTTTGTTATTTTAAAATGTATTTGTTTGACCCTGCACTGAACTAATCTCAAAGTCCCACCAGTGTTCTAACATATCATCAAAATGGTGAGTTTTTTTCTTTCTCTACTGTCGCCATACCATTAACCGCTACCTAATCTTCTTCAAAAATTTCATCTAATCATCCTTGTCTTATATTAACAACTTCATTCAAATATCAAAAGAAATTTAAATGTCTGACAGACCAACTAACAGACAAGACAACCTGACAAACTGGCATGAAAACAAAACTATTTTCTACCTGTATTATGTAAATCATATATGCTCAAGCATACACTAAGCAAAAGTGAATTTCTTGTGTGTGGTACAGTAGTTTAGTAAAATTTAGTATATATCCATATTTAGTTGAAACTAGACATTACAAAGCAGTTTGAGACAACATCCAGCCCAATCTAGTTTATGATTGACATTTCTCCTCTGGTGATGATTTCAACACACCATGCTTTCATCTGTACAGCATATGAGCTGTTAATTGCAAATACCAAGTATGTGAATATTGACTCATAGATCAATGAAGTGAGTCACCAGTAGACACAGCGAGAGTGAGATAATGTATTGTCTGTATTTCAATGCACAGTAATTCCAAGTACTGTAGCACCCAATATACTCCTTAGTTTCAGTAAAACCTGCACGTTTCAGTAAAACCTGCAACTATTTAACATTTCATTGAGGTATACAGATATGCTACAGGACCTTACACCGGGAATATATTACTTTAGCTAAAGCTACATGCATAATACCTGCTTAGACCATGTGATGATGGAATATAGGTTTCACTTTCACTTTTTCATGAAAACATATTTTGTCGCCTTATACACTACGATATCTATATCACAGTACAGCATATATAACATTGTAGGAAAGGAAAGTCATTCTGATTTGAAAGATATGTATCCGTTAGAGTGAGAACTGAGAGGGTAATACTGTAAGAATGATACTATATATTGTTTCAATAATTTTACCTCCTTGCAATGGATTAGTCTTCACACAAAATGGAGTCAATCACCCCCCCCTCCATCAAAACTATAAATAATATAGGTGGTAGGGTAAGTGGTAGGGGAGAGGGCCCTGTTTTAAGAAGTATAGTATGACTGGTGTCAATCCCAGTGATAACAGGTTTAGTGAATGTTTGTTTACATTTATGCCTTCCTTGGGTGAGAGTCTGGAGTCCTAGTCTTGGTGACCTATTCACTCCAGACTGCCAATCCAGGTGTCTTTTTACCTTTATACCTTCCTTGGGTTGAAGGAAGAGTCTTGATTCTAGTCTTGGTGACCTTTTCACTCCGGACTGCCAATCCCAGTCTTAAAGAATTATTCAGTAGCCAAACAAGTTTAAATGAAATAAAAGAGTGAAACAAAATGATAACGGAACTTCTTAATATCTTTTACCATTAAGGACATTTTAAAGTTGAATGTTGAATATTTTCTTACAGTAATAAGATGTTGAAGTAGTTTCTCCGCCATTTTGTTTTTTCATCGTCCTCTTTTTATATCAGATAAATTTGCTTGAACAGTGATCTAATCCCAAGCATGGAGCTATGTTAATAGCTCCATGCTTCAAGGCAAGAGTGATTTTTTAAGTAGGCACATACACATTAGTATGATTCATAGTCATGTGAAACCCCCTCCAGCTTACACTTAATATATCATACTAGGGAACTGTACACAGCTATCTAAAAGGTTCAAAATCTTCTTTCTGCCTAATCTGCAAAGCAGACAGGATCAAAGGTTAAAAGCATGTGTCAGAACTGAAAAGGATGGAGATATACAGGAATATTCTATTTGTTATCTAGAGCTATCAACAAAAAGATCTTCGCTATATGAATAAGGGAGCTCAGTACGACAAAACATATATGTCGATGAATATTTCCTAAAGGTCTAAAATAAGTTCCTTCCAAATATTTTGTCTGTCTATTTAAAAACAAATCAATTCTGTAATTAGAATTTTATTTGACAAAAACATTTTTGCTTTCAATGCATATAGCTGTTCAAAGTTTGAGAATTATGCAAAATAAAGTAATGGATGATAGGGCTTTTGTGATAAAACTCTATCGATGTGCAGTGTGCAAGAATGTATTTTACTTTGATGCTAACAGAGAGGGGCAGAGGAGGGTGTTGTGATAAAGATTCAAGACATTTGATTAATTAGCAACTTTATCAATTAAATTGCAGCAGGGGATCACAAAACAATCAGAATTTCAAAAGAAAATAGCAGATGTACATTCTGACATTTCAAATTTGCATAAACATTGGCATGTCAAAACCAGAAAATGAACAAAGATGTGATAATTGCTCATTTTCAAACTACATTTATTGTAAATTATGCAACTTGACTGTTTGTAATGAATTACTTTGCTGATAGTTATATTGTACATGTTGATAGACCTTCCTGTCTGTGGTTTTCAGTTTTGCTTCCTGCAGTTGATTTATAATTCCATAATTCAGATGTCTTGCTCAGCAAAATGAAACGGCTCATTGAGAATACCAAAGGCAATCTAATAATACATACAGAATGCAGATATATGCACAATATACACGATATGTACAACAGGTATGTACTACAACTATTTGCTGGTTCAAACCTCGGTCAGGTCTTAACTCGATTTTTCCACAGCTATGCAGACAGATACGCCGAACATCAAAGCGGAAGTATTTCGTGTGCAGCTCCTAATCATTCAGCCGTTGAGAAAAATGACAATGGTTAAATGGCGCACACCATCTTTCGAAGGGGACATTAAGCTGTCAGTACCAAGAGCAGGACAGTCAACCACTGCCTGGTTCTCTGAACACTATTCGAAAAGAGAAGCGTGCGGTGTTCATTCACTACCCATTCTGGCTCAGTCAAGTCAAAGTTCATGTGTACCGATTCCTTGGCAGCCAGAGAACTTGACTGGAGGGGTTGTGGTCTTAATGGAATGGCGCTGTATAAAAGCCTATAAACAAACAAACAATACTATAGAACTTAAGGTACATGCAAAATGCTGGAATGAGTTTTAGTTATCTGAACATTCCAGAAACTTGATCAGATCAAAGTCAAATCTGATAAGAAATGCTTGCATAAATCAACTTTGTGTCAAAGAGATCAACCATCAGGGTATGAGAGGATCATAATCTATCAAGATGCCAAAAAGAGTACTCTACTTTATCAAATGTAAATAGTGGGTTTTATCAATATTTCAAATAACAAGTATCACATACATATATAAATATAGAGTTTTATCAATATTTTAAACTATGTTGCTTCTGAAAACAACGCTTCATTATTTTAGAGTACTAGTGACAACTAACAAACTTATTCTTACATGAATGGAAATGAAAATTTTGCAGGAAAAAAAAAACAGTTTTTAGATAATTCAAAGTTTATTTCTGAATCATGTCCGATCCAAGACAAGTATACTTCATCATATCAGAATTCAAGACACAGTAGGTTGAAGTCGAGCCCCAAAAAATAATAAATCATTCATTCTATAGTAAGTAGTGTACCATTGTCAAAAATTAAAAGAACAATGAATTTAACTAAGAAATTAAAGTTATTCAACTGATGACATCACAAATTTGCATACTATTTTTAATAAATAGGCCTGCAAATTAAAAATGATACAGAAAATGGTACATATTTCTATTTTGATTTTAGATTTATTTTTAGATTTTAAGCAAAATCGGGCTATAAATTTTCAAATCACCAGTGCTAATAAGCAGGGAGCTCAAAGTAACAGCTTCCTGCAGTAACATTACTTGGCTCTTCACAAGAACATCTTTTGTTTGCGTACAGAAAAGAGTCTTAATGACTGATGCTTAAAAGCACTCATCTCTGATGAATTTCTTCAGGGGTCAAGAAAGTTCATCTTATATGAAAGTCTTTATAAAATCTTTTAAATTATATTCTGTATGATGGTTGCCACTTGGAAGTGTATTTGTGTGATGCTATAATTGATTAATTGTTATTCATTAATTGCAATAATTAACTATTTGCTCAAAAAATGGCTAATACATTAGCAATTAGCAATATGAAGAAAATATGCCATAGCTAAAAGCATGTCTTGTTGCAAGGATGTAAAATCCATCTTGATTTTATACATACAGTATTTTGCTGTTAGTATGTCTGTTTATGATTTTAATTTCCTTCAAAAGAAAACATTGCTATTAAAATTTGCATCATATTGCTGTTCCTACCAAAAAATACATTTTGAGCTTCTACATCATTAATGTTCTAGTTTCAAATACACATACACACACACTTTTTTATATCTAGATCAGCAGAATGCAATCCTGTAGAACACCAGCATGAATAGAAGAACCTAGGGCCGTCACACCAGGGAGTTGTCATGAGCTCACTCTCCATTTCAACCCTAACATACCATGGAAGTAAAAGAGCTTTATGTTCATGAAAGTCTGGTAATTAACTCACTCAATTCAGGCAAATGTTTTCCCCTTGGATTGTGCAAAATTTTACAGTTTGTTAATGAAGTGAACACTTAAAACCAAGTTCAGGTGTGTTAGCAATGTTAGTACATTTAAGTTCTGACACTTTAAAAGATTAGTAGTTCAGTGGTCAAGTAAGTTAATGTTTGACATGAGAAGGCAATCAAAGAACTTTGGAAGGAACAAGTTTTTCTTCTTCAAGATTCCATTTTATAGGAGAAATTAAATTTCATAAATTTCTGTCTCATATATTCACTCTAAATCTAAAGCTAAAGTGATCCAAATTAAACTTGGGTAAACATGATTCCCCAATATCATTAAAGCGGTTTGCATAAAAAACGGATTTTAAAGATGGTCGGCCGCTTACCAAGTATATAGGAGAAATTAAATTTCATAAATTTCTGTCTCATATATTCACTCTAAATCTAAAGTTAAAGTGATCCAAATTAAACTTGGGTAAACATGATTCCCCAATATCATAAAAGCGGTTTGCATAAGAAACGGATTTCAAAGATGGTCGGCCGCTTACCAAGTAGGAAGATTAACGAAAGGTGGAAAACTTTGAATTCACTCAGTTGCATCAAGCTCCACAGATACTGTTTATATCTACTACAGGAAGCATTTGACATTGACTGATTCATCATGCTAAGAATGTAACACAATCAACTAGCTGCTGTTCATTATTATAGTAGCATGATTCATTGATATTGCTGCAGGTCATTTATTCCCTCTGGAATATTTTTGAGCATCAACCAAGTCTTTAAATAGTTTATTATACCATAAATGATTTATTACTGATTATGGCACAACATCAACTTGCAAGAATAATATCTGAAGGAATTCCAAACAGTAAAAACATATGTAAAACCAGACTGAAGAAAACAGTTAAACTTATATCGGAACTGTGCACAATCAAGAAACAAACACAACATCATTCAGGGATCCTTGAGCATTTTTTGATTCGGCTGAATATATCAATTTGAAATCGTAGAAGGTTCCCAATTTTAGCCAATTATTGTGAAGTCTTGCACAATTGGCTAATCCAAAGATTGAGCAACCTTGAGAGAGATTAATGTTTCAAAATGCTGTGCTATACTTCCATTCTCCTATGTATACAATTTTCACTTTACACCCCCCCCCCTCCCCTCCCCTCCCCTCCCTGTAATTACATACACAAGAGAATCATCTAATCTGATGTCTTTATCAAATTGTATACAATGTGTAAATACAGAGTATGCTGATTATAAACAGCAATAGAGAATAAAATTTGCATGCAAATATCATGTACTGTATGTACAGTACGTTTAGGTGACAAAAACATCGAGTTAACAATTTTGGAGTTTTACACCAAAACATCAGCATTTTGTTACCTTTATTTTACATGATATCAATTTAAAGAGCTTAACATAACTTAATATTAGAGGCTTTACTTAAAGCCAATATTGTGATAAAAGGAGATGGACATTATTTCAATAAGTTATTTGATGCTACATTTGAGAGATGAAATGAGCAAATTTAGGGTCAAAATTTTATGCAGGTCTCATTTTTTTCTCAAGTAATAAAATGGTCAATAATTGGTCTTTCTCAAATTTAAATTACAATTCTAATCTTTCCTCATAAGCGATGCCCTGCTATGATGCACTGCTATGTCAAGCTTTATGCACTAACTGCCTAGTTCAATGCACCTAACTTGTTAATTACCACTGTATATCCTACCACTATCCATTTAATCAATGAGTGACTCAGCCTGTGAAGTCATGCTTACTGTATTGTGCACAGCGTGTCCCTACAGAATACAAAAGGTGATGATGTGGATGTGGCTATGTGGAAAAAACATGAATCACATGATACAACAAACATCTTATGCAAGAACAGCTTAGTTCCCTGGGCAAAGTGCACAGAGTATTAAAGTAGTGCTGGAAACTAAAATCTAAAGGTAAAATCTCAGGACGTGTCACAGGGCTAGTATTGTAAAATCCGCCATGTTTCAATTGAGAATTATACTTAATATTTCATTTAATGAAGAAAATATGGACTTAAAATAAGGATCTATTAAAGGTTGTATTCAAACGGTCGGTTACAATGTAACAATCAATTTCAGCAATGTTAATTAAGAAATTTATGGCGTTTTTATTCGCAAAAGTCATGTAAATTGGCAACGTTAAGAAATGTAGATAAAAACTTCCGGTCCCAATCCGATATGTTAATAGCCAGGATCTAAAACGTGATATGAAGAATGGTACTCTTTAAACATTTTTACTGTTTCAGAAACATAATAGAAAATATTTATTAAACCAAAATATTTTTTAAAGAGTCGCAAAGAGATAGTAAAGGAGAATAATATAATTTGAAATTAGAAATGAACGAGGCTAGTCTCACCGGATGTAGTGAGATAAACACCTTAGTAGGCAGTACATGTTAGGCAATACTTGCAGTGCTTGTACAGCAGCCATACAGTGGCTATAGCATATAAACATTATACAACAATCAGAATGTTGTTGACTACACCGCCAGATGCAGTTCTGAAACTTCAGGAGCTAAGTGAAGAAATTGTTAGCGTCCATCACGTACACACTGTAATCTTGCAACTGTCAAATTCAGCGTGGGTAGAATTTATTTCAGGAGAACCAAGTTGCAGATCGTCCTTATTTATTGTATCTATTCTATTTTATAACAAATAAATCAAAACCTACATCACTTTGTACTCTTTCTTTAAGGGGCATGTCTAGCTTTTAATTTTTAAGGCCCCCAAAAAAAAAAAAAAAAAAAAATACATTTCTTGGTTGGATGCATGATTTATTTTGATAACAAAGTGTAAAATTATTAACATTAAATGGAAGGAAAATGTGTAAAATTGTTGGAAATTTGCATGATTTTGGCAAACAATCCCTAAAAATTTCTCGAAATTTGACAGTGCTTCCCTGGAAAGTGAAGAATTTTACTGGAAATTGAAGAAAATTTTCAAGAAATTAAAGATTTCACGAAAATAAGTTAAAGATTTTGTATCTATTATCATTTTTTTGGTATGATATTTTTAGTGGGATAAGCCCCTCCCCCTTAGACATGCCACTGCTTTCTCCACTATATCCATACAAAAAATAAAATGCCACAACAGTCCTTTTTTAAAGGGTGTTCTTGGTCAGTGAGATACTGTATTGCAATACTGTAATTGATATGATGATGCTAATGTTGATGATTTGTTTGTTTGTCTGAGGTATATGATGTCTTGATGGACCCCTCCACTGTAGTATTTACATCCAGACGCCCAGGGTCGTTTTAATATCAACTAGTTGTGGCGCACTGGTTGGAGACCCACTGGGGATCAAGCTACATGTAGGGACGCTAGGGTGAAAAGCTGTTCTGTGATAGTATTTAATTTCATTAATATATGTACAAATTTCTACAAAATGAAGTTAGGGTTTCCATAGGTAAGTGTAGAAATGATTTGTAAAGCAATGTCATCTGCTCATCAAATTTATTGAAGCAGATAACAAACAAAAACATAAGAGGATACCACATGTACTACATGCCTTCAAATCACATTAAAACAAACTTGTTTTGCATATTTCTCTTGAATATTGAACATTACTAATTGAGGCAACATCAGAAAATATCTCTAATTCTTAAACAATAGGAAACTAGTAGACTGATGATTCAATAAAACACAAATTAGTTTTCAAAAAGCATAGTAATTCTCTACATTATAGATGGAAACATCTTTTTGGGCCATCATCTTATGTTTAAAACATATTTTCTTATGTTCTCAAGTCTAAAATTTTTGAAACAAAGATGAACAGTATGAAGTATACAATATTTCCTACACACCTTTAATTTCACCACGTTTAAAAATCAAGCAGTTAAAAATCAAGTACCCTTTAACTTCAACAAAACAGATTAAATGCCTTCAGAGTGTGATAAGATAAAACAGGACTTCTGTACTACCTGATCGCACCTAATCACTGGATCTACAATGTGTCTAATAGTACCATTCATAGCATCCCACAAAAACAACTAAAACTTGAGTAAATATGTAGAGTACATTGCTTCAAACTAGGTTAATCCTACCATAAAGGTACCTCCATGATCCTATCATGAAAGTATCCGGTTTCATATCACCGATTGTTAATAAAGTCTCTGGCAATTTCCTCTTATTATATTAAAGGAGCACAAGACCGAAAAGTGAGGGTGTCTTTTTAGGGGGGTCCCCCAAAATCAAATGCTTATCTAACACAACGGTATAGCAATTTTCTGGTTGAATATGAATATTCAAGCAACCTTTGCCCTTACATCATCTGTGGGCTATGGAGGCATGAAGTTTATCAATCTTTTGTGGATTATATATTTGTAAAATTTGCCAAACAAAACGAGCACTCACTTTTCGGTCTAGTGCACCTTTAAGCTTACTGTGTTAGAAGACTGTTTAGGGTTGATGGAAAGTAAACCATAGTCTTTGTAATTAATGAGCTTTTCACCATCTGCTATGGGTATTGTAATTCAAACCAGTTGACACCTAAGGTTTTCAGTGTATGTAAAGCATAAAACAAATATCTTGTGACCTAAAAATGTATAACAAATGTATTAAATATAATAGGGACATTCTACCTGAGGGACTGCAGTCCCTCTTTACCTTAAATTGGGATGTAGTATGCATTCTTATTAAGAATGACACAATAGATAAGAGGCCACCTACAGTACGATACACTAAAAAATATGTAAGAATTCCTTAATTATACATAGAGAGAAAATGTTTCTAAATTCTTTTTCTCTCTTATACTTTTCAATAACTGTATCATTACTTAGACCTAAACAGTACACTATGAATAAAATATCAACAATACCAAAATTTCCACTCTTACAATAAAAAATTAAAAAAATAAGATTTAATATCAAGGGATTTTGTAAATTAAGAATGATTGTAATTCCTGAATGGGGCACTGCTGTGCATATCATACTGTAGTACACACTATCCATCAAATTTCTTGTGACAGGAAACGGTGACTAGGAATATTTCTGCACTGATGCTATCTACTGTAAATGTAAAATGATCAAATACAACACCGCATACTTATGATCCCAAGTGCTATACATTAATAATTCACCATGAGGCCCTGTATAAAGGGGGATATATGTTGGGTTATGAAGGTTATAATTCACAAATGAAACTGTAGTTCTTCACTATAATTATTGTTTTTATCAAAACTTATTTATCTGCATGAAAATTATTTGTCAAATCAAGATTCTACATGAAGCCAAAGAGCAAAAACAACCAGAGCATCAATGAAACAAGCTCAACCAGTGAAATTTTGAATAACAACTGAACTAACTCTTTAAACTCTCTGCATTTGCATGAACCAAAACATTAGGCTATGGGCCAGATGCACTCCACGCACCCTACCCCATATTTTCCTAAATCCCTAGGGTCCACAGAACACGTCTTTAACTGGTAACAGTGAAAATATTGGTCTGCACTATTCAAAATGGCGGAAAAAGACAAAATAGCCACCAAGTTCAGAAAAATGCATATAAATAATCATTAAGATTAAATTAGGTACTATGACATTATAATTCTGCTTTAACTTTATGCATATTAATACATATTTTATATCTGACACCATTTTGGAATATTTTTTGTCATCCAAGATGGCGAAAAAACAAAATGGCTGACAAAAAGGGTTATATTTTGGGGGTCCTTCCATGTCAATTCAACAAGGCCATGACACCTACCATCTAAGGTTTCTTTGAAACTTGGAATGTGTGTTGGAAATTATGTATATAAAACATTCCCAAAATGTTAAAACCTTTTACCTGTTTCTAAAATATGGCCATTCAAAGTTAGCCCTTTTTGGGCCTATTTTCTTGGAAATGGTAGCCATTTTGAAATTTTATCGATTACAAATATGTACACAATTTTTTGCCTGAGTCCTATGGATCTAAAACTTGGTGCCAGGCTGCTTTTTGAGATGTAGAACTCAAACATGGCACATACAATTCTCCCAGGGTAAGCATTAATGTTGATATTTTCATTTAATCTCAATTTTTCATCTTTTCAGGTCTCCCAGGGTTCCGCTAGGGCTCATCACACACCTAAGGTACCAGATAATCAAATCCATCATTATGCAACAGGTGGAAAAGGAACTTCTTTGATGTTATGTCCAACCTTGTATTATATTATATTATATTATATTTTGATAGTAAAACTCATTGAAAGAACTAAATACACTTAATTGTGGAAACTGGTCTTGGGAGGCACACAAATCAATATGAACTTAACAACCAGAAGATATTGATTCTGCACAAACACTGTATGTGTAGTACTGTATATTCCCATGAAATTTCAATTTCATATATCTGATGGAGAACATTTTAGGAAAATAGATTGGTAAAAAAACCATGTTGGTATCTCATTCATGGAAAAAGTTATTGAATTTTTAAGATTTTTCTTGCCAGCATAAAAATGACTTTTGTACTAAGTGTAAATCATTATTATGATGTCATCACAGCACTTCCTGTACTCATCTGTATGTATTTCATTGAAAATTAATCACAATTTTTTTAGAATTCAAATATAAGTTATAAGAATAGATGAATAGATTGAAAAACATGATTGTAAATCTTATACTACACTATTCTTAATAACTTTTCAAAACAAATGTTCTCAATCATTTAGAAAAAACAATTAATTTTTAAAGAAATACGTAAAGAATAGTACAGAAGTGCTGTGATGACATCATAATGATGACTTAGGACTCAGACCAACAATCTCTTTTACGCAGACAGGAAAAATCTTTAAAATTCAATACCTTCCTGTAGAAATAAGATATCAACTTGTTTTTTAAACCTCACCAATCTGTTTCTTTTATTGTCCTTCATCAAATACTGTATATTAAAATAAAATTCCATGTAAATATTCCTTTAAGCCTTCCTTAAACGCCGGATTGACATGTTTGACGATTTGGAAATGCAATTTTCAATTTTCAATAAATGATTTTGGGACCATACCAAACTGATACGGAGATAATTTGTATGTTATTTGAAAGAACTTCTTTGATTCTTTCATAATCTAACCGTTTTTTGATAGATCATATTGAAATTTTAGAGTAAAATAAAGCCAAACATGAGTAATTTTTTTTTTTCTTCATCAAAACTTCCCAAAAATTGATCAATATCCAAGTTGAACTTAAAAAAAAACTTTTAACTTTATTTTTGGTGAAAGTCATCATGAATACAAATACTGTAATTTTAAATCAAATTTTGCCATATCTCAAATTTTTAGGCATTTTACACTGTTATTTACCCATTTTTGGCCCAGTTTGAATCAACATTTAAAAAAAAAATCTAGCTCTTGAATGGAAAATCAGAACGGAATGTTTTTTCCGCCATCTTATAGACCTTGAAGCCAGCTTTCAAATGAGCTACTATGTTGAGGTATAGCCCCCTCACAAAAAAGAAAATATCGTTGCAACTATCCAAAGATACACAACTTTGCGAAGATTTTGGTTGACGGAAAAGACTTTACCGTAAAGACACATTTTTTTTACTTTAAAATATCGTGTAAAAAAAGTAATTGAAGATCTACATGTAGAATATATGATAAGATAGTTTTAAGAGGTGACCACTGAAGGAGGCAGTCTCAAGTAAAGGTAAATCAGTACATTTTACATTCTTTTCAGGCCTGTTGACTAGTACAGTATGTGTAAATCCCCTGCACCTGTTGCCCGAAATCATGACCATACATACACAGCATTTTATGCATTCCTACAGTAAATATTAGATTATAGTTTACTTATTTTACAAATAAATTAACCATCTTGGGTAAGAATATATATATATACTTTATAAAATAAAAAGTTTATCTGGGTCATGAAACTCCTCTTTATAAGAAAATTATTACAAGTTCAGATAATATTTGCATTTTTCCCAACCATGAAATCATTCTCATATCTTATTTCATTCTTTATTTTGAGGTAATTTGCATATCAATTAGTATGCAAAATATAATAAACAACTTTACGAATATCATACAATTAATTTTCAACATTTTCAAGAGCCTACAAAGAAGAAAACTTTATCTTCAGGTTATAGCTTTCCTACAATATTATAAAAATTGATAATAATGGGTCAAGATATAGATCAAAATGTGACACTATGAACTAATTTGCATATTCCAATTGTTCCTACTTCCCAAAAAGTCATGAGTGGTATCATTGAAAAGAACTTTTCATCAATATTTCAATTCTATCAAAAATGCCACAACTGCTTACCACCAAGGAGTACATAAACACAAAGTTAGGCAGATTTGTTCACTGGGCATGCAAACTAAATGAGCTAATTTGCATTAATTTGCATATTCCTGTGTAAAATTATGCAAGCCAGTGTAAAGATCAAAGTATTACCTTTCAGTTAACACATAGTTGTAATGATAGCAAAGGAAAGGAAAATGTGGGAAAAGGCATTATCTAAAAAGTTTCCTAAAAATAAAGGTTCTAAATTGGAAGCTCAGGCATTTAAGGTAATAAATGATAAGCTGTAGAATACATGTTCAAGTACAGCAATATATAACATACATGATCAATAACTCAAGATTTTCTTCTGATAAACACATTTTGTGATCTTGTAAGAAATTTTTAGGATTTGGTAAATTAATCATGCATTTCCAAGAAGTCACACCAAATGGTATGATGCATCAAGTATTTAAAAAATAAAATGTACATTACAATGAGAACAGTACAATGGAATTAAAGACCAGATGTCAGGACAGGAAGATGCAACATTAAACTAATTTGCTTAAAATCCTGGGAAAATCATAAAACTTGAAAACTTTCCCATCAATAACGCTTAAAACTGAAGATTTTTTTCATTATTAACGTTAGTTTACATAAGTATTCAACACGTTCAAAAGATAATCTCTCCCAGCCTTTACACACACACTTGTCATGCATATTATCAAGTGATGTGCACTGGAATAAAAATGTGGAATTCTTTAGATAGTAAAATAAAAACTTCTACCTTTTTATCCATGTTTAAGAAGCTCAAAACCTATTTATTATTCCTATATGGCTGACTTGAATGTCTTTGTCAAAGGAAAATCTATGGTTATTTTTTTGGTGTGGGTGTTATGGAGGTCCGACTGGGTGGGGTGGGTGGGGTGAGGTGGGTGGGGTAAGGTGCGGTGGGGTGGGGTCTGTTATATTTTTGTAAGCTTAAACTGAATTATTGCTTTTTCCCCATATTGCTTATATTTATTTTTGTGTTATATCCACGTCCAATCGAATCCATGTCTATTAAGATTACTTTTCATATATCATCATACGGAGAAGCATCTTTTTAAAAAGCTTTTATATGCTTGTTATGGTCTACACCACTGTTTCTGTTGTATTTGATCTAAAGTGGAAGATAAATAAACTATAAATAATTAATAATATCAGCGTTAATATATAACTTTGTTTGCAAATTGGTGAGGTAAAGTAAATATCCCTCTATTTTCGCATGTAATTATTTTTTATGCATATATTACAATGGAGTATATTTATTTTATGTGTAAATATTTCATATTTTGATTTCAATTACTGAAAGTGTCTGCCTGCTTTTTACATTGTCAATAAGCGTAATTTGTGTACAGCGTAATTTGTGTACAGTGGGCATTACATAAAAACTTAGCTGAGTGTGTGTGACATCACATACTCTATAGTGGCAATTCTTAATAGGCGGCCCACGGGCCAAATCTGGCCGGCCAGACAATCCACTCTGGCTCGCGAACAACAGTTGAAGCGGGAAAAAGTTCTGAGAAAAATCGGTAAGATCGGTAGGCAGATCTGTGCACTATAACATCACAGCTTATCAAGCAAAATGTTATCTTTAGTTCCGTTATAAAAAGGGCACTCGGGGCTTGTCAAAGGAAAGCTGATAAGAGAACTACCGACATCTGGCATATATCCTTCTTATCGCGCACAATCTCAGCTTGTTTGTATTGAGGGAAGTTTTGACGGGTTTGTTTGTCTCATTACACTGGTTTTGCCATGCGATTGGCCCGCGGCTGTTGTGAAATGATGGCCTTTGGAAAAAAATTTTTAAAAGCTGTACTCTACAGCTTAAAAGGAGAATAACAGAATCATCTTTCCGATGCTTGCACAAAAGGCTTTAAGGTTGTTTGAAGGGGAAATTTTCTTCTTTACAAAACGCCTGCATTACAAAATCCACCATATTCATATTACATCAAGATAGTACATTTGTTACAAGTTCTTGGTTGCTTTGCAACATCACACCACACCCCTCGTGGAGCAAAAACAAGTGGGAGAATCTGAGCGAATATTCGTTTTGGGAAATTCAAGCTGATGATAAAATTTTGCAAAATAAAAGCTCCGATCAGAGATCACAGCAGCCAATAGGCAAGATTATATCAAACTCATGAAAGTATTCTTTATTCATTAAAGCGTGAGATTACAGCAGTGTTGTGACATTTGCTAGGATTTTTTCATTAAAGGAAGTTTTAATCATATTGTACAGCAAGTTGACACAATCCACAGCCAAGGAAATTAACATGAATAATCAAATATGCTGAAATTAAACAAGAATTCACAAAATCAGACATGGTTGGATATTTAGGGTTTAGGGTATGGTTGTATTTATTGCATAAAGAAGTTAAGCGTATTCTGAAAAATGTTTAGGAAAGATTAAGCCTTTTTTCCATGATAGTAACAGAAACTATGAACTGTGATGCACTTGTCAATTGTGTGACTCACCCCTACACCCCACACAAGATGAGTCATTGCACCAAAGTGGGAGGATTTGGTACAATGATGCACATGTGAGTCACTATTTCTTATGTTAATAACTCACCTTTGACTGACATTGCCGGGGAAGGGGAAGGGGAGGGGAAGGGGGAAGGGGAGGGGGAAGGGGAGAAGTAGGGGTGAGTCATACAACTGACAAGTGTATACCACAGATGAAGACACCTGTTTCAGAAATTCAAAATATAGTAGACCTTGTGGAGCAAAACAAGTTGGAAAATCTGAGAGACTATTCAAGCTGATGATAACATTTTAACTTCAGAAGTCTATAAAATCCTTCTATCATTTCCCTTTCCACCTCAAAATAAAGTGTCCCATGACATTCAAGATTTTTTTTTTTTTATAAGAGCCTTACTGTTTATTTCACAACTTATGACAAATTTTTGATGGCAAAGCAAAATCTTTAAAAAAGATAAAAACTAGTCACATAAACTTAACCTTTACAATTTGAAACACCTACTTCACATGCATCATGTTAGAGAGAAATCATTAAGTAATAATACTGAAAAACATGAAAATACTGTTAAGGCATTGTACAATATTAATCAATTCCAACCATCATGTACTACACATTACACACGACATATCAAGGCAGAGAAAATTATGCCTAAAACCACACCCAAGCAAAAAATATTTTTGATTAGAGGGGGCTATTACAAATTGTAGCAAAAGCTACAACATCTGAATAAGCAATATACAGAGTTAATCATTATGAGAGCAAATCATATTCAATGTAAATTCTTTTAAATCATTGGTGTTGAATGTCTTTCTTATAGAAGGTGCACATCGCCATCTGGTTTCTGTACTTTAATGAAATTTCTGCTAAGGCAAAAGTTTCTCTGATAAATATTCAAATGAAATATACAAAGACATAGGAAAATGAGGTCGTGTTGTCATTGCTAGTCTGACAAACGTCTCTTAGAATTTACTTCTCTTTATTGGAGTGAGCTTTCTGTGCAATTCACTTACAAACCCTTAGCTTGAGCTAGAAATGGGAAGGGTGTCACGAGCAGGGTGTCACTGACCAAAAAAGGGTGACAAGTAGTTAAAAGAGTGGAGAAATGACGGGCAGGGTGGAGCCCCCCTTTTAATAGAAACTAGAGGCCTGCCTTACTAGTTTGTTCCTTTATTATCCCATTCAATTAGGGGATCAGTAAAGTGGTCAGACATGCATCTTGAGTACCAAATTTCATACAAATTTGTATGAAAATAAGGTATAAAATCTGCTGGAGAGAAGTGGCATCACATACTAACTTTCTAAACAATTGGTCATGGAACTCATCTATTAATTCATCACACTAATTGAAAATACTTTTCAAAGGTTCTTCAGAGGACTCCATCAGTTACTGACTTCACTGCTTTAGGGCTCTTTTGACATCTCCAATCATCCAACAGGTAAAAGACTCAATATCTCAGAAAATATTTCCATACAATTTGAACCCTAATATCTACTCTGCAATATAAGGTTTTTCAACACTTTCTTTACCACTTTTAATCGTCCTCTTTCATATAAGATAATTACGTATGACCACTGAACTAATCCTACATGATGAGTCTGATTGACCACTAGGTAGACACAACCTTGAACCTTTAATTCAAAGATATAATTAGTATTGGAAATTTGTCAACTCCCTTAAAATATTCAATACTTTGAATTCAATTTCCTACTTAATAGTCCTTTCTTAACCTACCATTTATCTACGGCATAATGTCAGTTGTCTTTAAAATCATGGCACTTTCTGAATTAATGATAAACTACTGTAAGTAAAGTATCATGTGGTAGTTCCAAAGAATCACCATATGATACAGCCACACTTCATGCACTTGCTGAGTAAGGAACTAAATGATGCAATATGTGAAAATCTGTTGCCTGTTTACTTATTTAAACTCTAGCACGTGACACAAGGCATGAGAACAATAGATTACACTGTACGTATGGTCTCCTAAGCGAGAAAGTGTTAATGGAGCAAACAAACAATAAGTGAGGGCATATATGGGCCTCATAATAATTTAGAGTGCTTTTGGCCATAAGTGAATTTATCCCAAAAAATAAACCCAGAAAAAATGAAATCTAAAATCTGTACACATAATGTATTAAAGGTAACCTCATTATTGGTGGGTCCAGTATGTCATCAGATTATGTCAATGAACTGCCAAAAGAACCAAACATTTTTTGCTTTTTCAACCTGCCCTTTACACTACGCCCTCTACATTTTGGTCACAAATTCTGCCTTCTATTCATGCTGATTATAGTTCCCTAATGTAAAGAGATGCAAGGACACTACTTGTGTTTTAATTACTCCCTTAGGGGAAAGAGGAGCAAATACCAAGGGTCTAAATTGTTCTTTATCATCAATAAAGTGACAGGATATTGGGTCCTCAGAAAAATCAAGAGAATGCTGCTTGTGTAACTGTGTTGTGATTCTGTACACACAAGAATATTACAGTCATTGGTGAATGTCCCACAAAAATGAACCACAGAAAACAATTAAGTAGCTCTTTCCCTTTGATTTGCATCTCCATGGAACAGAGCCACCATGTGTATGACTTCAGAAAGGTAGAGCGGTTGAATCACTTACAGAAATGAAAGATAAGTGGATATCGTCCCGTTTGGCCAACCTGTACTATATTTTGTCCCCTACTCCACCAAATTCAAAACATTTCTCAGAGCTTTATAAAGTTAAAGCGATTATAAATCGTTAGGCCTCTCATCACAATCTACATGTCACATCAAAAATAAATATAACATGAATGACTTTTACTATCTAGGACAAAACTCGTTGGATCACTCAGTAAAAATTTGTACTGCTTTTATTCAACATTCATACATCATTAATACCGGCACATTTTCTTAGTGCTTCTTCCATCAGTATTTTATCATTTTTAATTAATATTTTTTCATTTTTCAGACATTTGCATAATTTTCTTGATGTCCACTACCCTACATGGATATCTTTACCCCTCGCCTCCTGCCTGACCCCAAATTTAATATTGATCCTTATAAAAGTTTTTTTTTTCTTTTCAAAATTTGATTAGAACAAAAGAATTCAACATTACAAAGGGGCAATAGGGAATGGGGAAGGGAGGGGGTAAAAATTTGAGGAAGGAAATAATCAAGAATCACTAACCAGAAAACCAACATTTTTAGTGGTTCCGATGTATTCTTTCATTGTTGATTGATTTTCAAGTTTTATACTAACTGGCATTTCATACCATGAAATATGCTAATAACATCTATTCATAAGCCATGCATATTAATAAAATAGACAACATTTGAATGATGCAAAAGATACATATGGTTGGACATTTATTACTTTTTAATGAATTTTACATAAAGCCTCACCTACATGACATCACTACCAAACCAATTGGACACATATATGGACCATAACTCATCTGTGTACCACATATGACATGTGTGCGATGTGTTTACAAGTTTTTGGAGCATTTCACATTTAGGCACACATATAAGTGATAAAACCTGTTGACAACCTCAGCATGTACTTAATTACTGAGAAATAACATGCAAGTATGATGCAATCAGATATATGGTTGCTATAAATTAATCACATTTTCAAGATCTTTTATTTTATATTAAGCCTCCCCCTCTTAAAAATATGCATGACATTACCACTAAAAACAATAGGGCACACAAACAAACAATGGGTTATCTGTGTATCACATATGACCTGTATCCAATGAGTTACTGTGCTTACTGTTTTTTTTGCAAAACCATACTTAGCCCCGCCCACTATGTATAATAATGATATTTAACAATTTTATGCCATATATAAAATATATATATATATATATATATATATATATATATATATATATATATATATATATATATATATATACATATATATATATATATTTATATATATATATATATATATATATATATATATATATATATATATATATATATAAAAACTAGCTACTGTAGCATAAATATACCATGTATGAATCATAACAGACATGTAGTTGTTAAAATATGAGCATTTCAAGATTTGTACAATAAGCCCTGCCCACTCATTGATATGCATTACATCACCACCAAAAACAAAAAGACACATCTACAGATTATGGGCTATATGGGTATCGCATATGATATGAATCCAGTTTACCATTCTTTAGATATCGTGTTTACAAGCTCTTTTCAGCAAAATCATATAAGGCTCCGCCCACTATGCATGTTAATGAATTTTAATGTTTTTATACCATGAGCATGTACACACCAGATAATATAATAATTAAACTAAATATGAAACAAAACAGACATGTGGTTTTTAAAATATGGGCATTTTAAGATTTTTTCATTAAGCCCCGCCTGATCTTTAATATACATGACATCAACACTTCAAACAATAGGGCACATCTACAGACCATGGGCTATCTGTGTACCAAATATGCTATGCAAGCTTTTAAAAAAAAAAAATCATATTAAGCCCCGCCCACTACATATATTGAAGAATTTTAATTTTATATTTTTTCATACCATGAACATCATATTGATACCAAATATGAAACAAAATAGATGTATGATTGTGAAAATATAAGCATATCCAAGATTTTTACATTAAGCCCCTCTTACTTATCAATATGCATGACATCACCACTAAAAACAATAGGGTACATTTACAGATCATGGGCTGTGTACGCACATATGACATGAATCCAGAATATTGTATTAACAAGCTTGGTGTTACAGACACACACTCACATACATACATACACATGTCAGCATGACCGCAAAGGTTCCTTATGCTATTAGCATTGGAACCTATTAGCATTGGAACCAAAAACGTTTAATATTTAACTCTTAGCTCTCGGCCTGAACTGTTTTGTCCTAGATTGTAGGTAAGTGGAATACGTGTTGGGAATAGAACACAATCTATAGATACACACTCATAATAATAAACTTACTTTTGATTGGTTTGCCAGCTTCCCATTTTGTGAACTGTGCCTTCTGTACCGTTCCTAGTGGTTTTGCAACCTGATATTCAGGTTTCAGGGCATTCCGTACTAACCTTGCACAGATGGCAGAATACTGGATGTAGCTGTAAACAAATACAAGAGTAAAATAATTTTAAAACTCTCACTGACGTGAATATAATTTGACAATATACTTTCTTTACAAAAAATATATGACACACATGCAGATTGTTGTTAACACTAGTTCTAAATCTGTCCTAACTTATATCACTCCTGCCAGATCTTCTATCCTACCTGCACAATCAGTTAATTAGCTGTTTTCACAAAAAGTGCCATCAAACAACAATTAATTTTCTTGCAGATTTTATTAAAGACTGATTAACAGAAAGATGGTTGGAAATGAATAGATAAACTTCCCGATCATAAAGGAATTTTGAATTGATGGCCGAACTTGAAGTGAAGAGCAGTCCTTATGTTGCTTTGTCATCATATGTATTGCTGTTTGTCTGTTTTATGGGAAATAGCCTGAAGACATACAAACAGATAAATTGGTGAAGAAACCTTTATGATATCTTATTTGGTTTATGAATGATTTCATTTCAAAGATTTCACCAGTGTGTGGAAAAGTGACCTTGCAGTGTAAGTGTGATGTCATAATTTTAGATCTAAGAGAATTATTTATTTATTTCTATAAATAAAACTTTTGTTTCTTTCATTTAGAGTATAAGGTACATGAGCAATGGACTAAGCAGGTTCTTCCAGGGTGCATGATATACCCTATCTCAATAATTCAAACAAAACAAAATTTCAAGTTTAGAAACAGGCAATTCATCTTTAAACAAATACATGAATATCGTCTTGGATCTGCAATTACGCCACCACACTTTACACAGCAAGGTCACTTTTCAACACACTGGTGCAATCTTTGAAATTCAATAACTCTTTAACAGAATAAGAGATTTCTTTCCACTACTTTGTTCCTTTAATTATGTTCTCTACCATATATGAAAATAAAAATTCACTGGATATTCGTAAGCAATCGAGTGAGAAACTTCCCATTTGCATCTGTCAACTTAACTACAAACACTCAAAATGGAATCAACTTTAATGACCTAGGTTCTTAGCCTGGCAACTGTGTACTCTCATCTGATCTCACAAGGAAACTGGGTACTTGCCTGGTGTAATAAAACCAACCTTAAAAACAGAAAGTCAGCTTTGAGTAATATACAGTATGTTATAACAAAACAGCCATGGCCATCTTAATAAAAACACTTCAATGGAGTTAAATTGTGATCTTATATATTATAAACCTCAAACAAACCAACAATGTAAATTTGTAGGTAAATAATTACATGTTGGAATACTTGAGGGAATATTCCTGCACATGTTAATTTATTAGGGTGTTTAAGCTGATGTCATGAGGTCACATGACTTTGTTTACATCACCATTTTTTCGGGTGAGAATGACACACATCTGCTGTACACTTATTCAGACTTACAAACGTTTGCATGTTGTTATATAAGATAATTTTTGTATGATAATTATGCCAGAATCGTGCTGTGCCCGTTGGTTTCACTAATAGACGTGTGCCAGGGAATAAAAAGTTTCTGCTGTATGATGCAACAGCTTTCAACCTTCGGTATAGGATTTACAGTGAGCACTTTATACCAGGTATGTAGGCTTTGTCCGAGTATAACGAACAATCAGATGGCGTTCACGTAAAGTTACTCTTTGTATACTCGGTAAATATATAAAACGTTAGGAAAATATAAAGTAAAATCGCCGCCGCGAACAAAAACAATACAATTTGCTGAACTGGTATGTAGGTTAGCAGGCAGTATATTTGTTGTACGTGTGATGTGACTGAGCTGTGTGAAGATGTGTCAAAAGCAACGACGCTTGCTCGGCAAAATGGCGTCCAGATGAGTTTTAGTCACGTGATAAAAACCCTCTATATGACAGAGAACTATTAAAGAAACAAATTGGTGAATTATTTCTCTCAAAGAAACCATGTTGATATCTTATTCCGTTTAGGAGTTAATGCCCTTCAAACATTTTACAATTGCGTTGAAAATTGACCTTACAGTGAGTGTAAAGTGTGGTGTCTTAATTGCAGATTCAAGAAAATTCTTGATGCATTTCTACCAAATTAAAACTTACTTTTCTTTCATCTAGAGTGTAGGGTACATGAACAGATGAGCAAAGCATGTTCTTGTCAAGTGCATGAAATACCTTATCTCAATAATTTAACAAATACTTAAAAAAAGGCAATTAATTCTTAAAGAAATACATTAAACATTATCTGTAATTATAGCATCACACTGTGCATCACTTTGTGCATCACACAGGCCACTTTTCAACACACTTGTGATATGCAGTAATTTACTCCTATCCTAAACGGAATAATGCAAAATACACTGAGTTACATATTGAATTGTATGGAGATGAATATCATTCTCCTAATTTGTCCATTCCTTTCTGTAATCCGCTGTAAATTTATTCCAAAATATTTCTTTCAACCCGCATCTACATCAAAATGTAATATTTTATTATCAGCTAGTTCTAAATACTTATTTTTGCAGTTATCACAATTTATTTGACACACAATGGAAGCAAGACATTTGTTTCTTTCTCTTTGATGATTGTTTGTTGTAAGAACTTTATTTATGTACCATTCAATTTGTCGTTTATATTTGTGACAAAGGCCAGATGGCCTAGAGCACTGTAATAAATTGTATTGTATTGTATTGTATGGAGTATGGTGTTTTAATCACAAAAGTTGATTTTTTTTTTTTTGTCATTTGATGTACATAATATGAAACAAGATTTATGACTTCCCAAGCTACTTGGCAACTTTAACATATTTATTAGGGATATGGGTAAATCAGATATTGATTATCGTAGACAAAAAAATCACGATATATCACTATATATAGGATATAGATGTTATTATCATTAATTTTATCTAAGGAGAGGAGGCATAAATAATCAGATATGCTACTAATATTCTGTTAAAATCTCATTTATTTCAAATGTTTCTGAAATTCCGTTCCACAAATGTTTGTTATAATATGCAGTATATGCATGAAAATAACATATCACGATATATGATATGGTGCAAAAAGCAATATGAAATCGTGATATTCAACATATCGTAAGAGCACTGATATTTATCATCCTCGAAAGTTGAAATAAAAAGTGAAAAATAGCTTAAGTAGCATTTTTCTTATCATTTATAAATGGAAGCATTAATTTGTTATTTGCATTCTGTTCTATTAAGTAATTGCTACAGTTCTTATTCCCTTACAAAAATTGAGGAATAATAAATACCCCACATAAGTTTAAAGATTCCAGATCCCTCCCTGCTATAGACTAAATATCAAAGCTCAAAACTTAAATTACAAGATCCCCAAAAAAGATGAAATCAAAATAGTGGCTGCCTTTGAAATGAACTGAATTTCAAATGAAATAACAATGTACTGTAAATCTTAGAACAAAATCAATTGTAAACTTATTACATCACTCTCTATACTGTTCAATGTAATTTAGCATATACTTCGCATTATTATTGTGCACAATTGCTAAAATAAGTATTTTAAGTGCCTGTTACAAAAATTCAAAGAAAAAAATCAATCTGAACTTTTCTTACAAATTACAGGTTAAGATATCAAAGAATCTAAAATTTTGAAAACAAAATGGGTTCCCACAAGGTCATTTCCAGATCAAAGGGTCAATCATTTATTTACGTTGCCTACTTGGAAATTGACGATGGATTCTTAATCCCTATTGCATTACCTTCAAAATGACACCTTTCCCATCAAAATTGGACCTTAGCGTTCTAAATTGTTTGTCTCTAAATTTTGTGGACCCGGCCCATTTTGATGAATTTCCGCAAAATTTGACGGTCCACATCTTTTGATCCGTAGTCCCGATTTCACTAAAAGTTGAATTTTTGGCCCTTTTTTGGGTGGTAAACATTACATACACCAATTCTGAACAAATTCTGAGATGGTGGTGTATTTATCTTCGTTTTATTTTTTAATTTTTAAATGACACCTTTCCTATCAACATTGGACCTTCGCTTTTCGAGTTGGTTATCTCTAAAGTTTGTGGACCCATCAAACGAGCTGCACATTCAATAAATTTTGTTAAAAATGTTCAGAACATAGCTCACAAGAGTTGGAGTGAAGTATAAGAGAAAATATTTCAAAACAAAAATTGATTTCTGAGACATACTAAATAGAGTGATTTTTTTCTTTTTACAAATGAAGGCTTGAAACATTTGAAAGCTTAGAAGTTTGAGGCTAGATACACAGAAATCAACTGCAACATACATTAAAATCTTCTGTGTATACACAATTAACAAAAGAGTAAACATGATCTGCATACCCTCATTTGCATGCATTCCATAAACATCTCATGCAAGATTTGGCAGACAAAATGAATTATTCTTAGTTTTCTTACCACATTAAAGAAGGGTTCCACTAATATGTGCAAAATTATTTTCTGATAAGTTAAAAAAGGCACTTATATCCAAGTATGACTTTCCACTAATATGTGCAAAATTATTTTCTGATAAGTTAAAAAAGGCACTTATATCCAAGTATGACTAACTCTAGTTTACCCTCATGTGTTTTTATCTGCATTTAGTTTATGTTTCTATTTGACGCCTCATCTATTTTTACCCAACCGTTTGATTACTTTCCACTGGGCTTCTTTATGTTACCGGGTGGGACAAAATGAGTGGGAGAGGGAGGGAGGGGGAGAGGGGGCAAGGTTTCATCCAGCAAGCCATGCAGCACTGTTTTGCACGGCAAATTTCACAAAATCACGGCTGAAATTATAAGCACAGCTTTATCTGTCCGTAACTTATATGAGCCGTGCAAACTGAAAGCATAATATGACATAAAGTTCTTGTAAATTTGGAAACTTTTGCCAAAATGATTATCATTTACCCTGTTATGTTATTATGTTAAGTGTAACTATAGTTAGCATTGTAAAGCGCATTAAAACTTTGTTGTGATTTTGCACTATTTAAGTATACATATTATTATTATTATTATTATTATTATTATTATTATTATTATGAAGCTGCAGAGCTGTTCCATGTGCTCCATCATTAACTTGTTGTAACAACCTTCACTTGCCTGCTTGCTACTTCTTTTTTCTGTGGGGGAAATCATTTACCAATCAGGTATATGAATCAAAATATGATGATTCTTATTTTGGTAGGGTGTGAATACGTGTAATAAAAAATATAGCAAAAAGTTAATAAGCCAATTCTAGAGAAATCTGTTTTATTTAGATACTACACAACAACAAAACAAAAGTAACAGTTAATAAATTAATACCTGTAAAATTTTCAATTTTATGTGAATGACACACAAAGAAGTTAAATGGTTTTGTTTACATGCTATACAATCATAATAAGGTGAAATATACTAAGCTTCTGATAACAACAAAAATACCTGTAAAAAATAACAACTGCTATTAAACCCTACAGAACCAAGTTCAATAGTTTTTTACTCTTGCAAAACATACTTGAAAAGTCAACTAGCAAAGCATTAGGTTTATTAATCGAGAGATTTTTTTAATTTAGTATGCAAGTTGTTGTACATATTAACATGTTCTTAGAAGCCAATGCTGACCCCTCAAATTGATCAAACCTCCAATATTTTCAAAACCTCGCCTCTGGTTATCCAAAAAAAAAAAAAAGATTACGACAAATGTCATACATGAATATTTTTTCAATTTTGTTTTCTTCAGGTAAAGTATTAAGATAGTTTGAATTGTTGGTTGCTACACGATTTTTATTTGTACTTGGTCAATGTTTGTGTTTTTTTGAAGAAAATATGCCAAAATTTGTGATTTTGGGCCAATTTTGACCTTTTTATAAAAAAAAATCATAAAAACCGGCCCCAATATTGTATTGGAATTTTTGAAATCTCTACGGGTAGTGGAGAAATAGATCATTCAGACGAAGTATTACAATAACAGATGCACCCCCTCTACCTGCCTAAAAGGTCTCTGATGATGACGTCAATTTGCGTCTTTTTTTTTTCTTCGCACATTCGATACAACAAAATGGCGAGTTACAACGTCGAACGTGCATTCCGACTCCTATGTTTTCTTCAGAATAATGATGATTCAGAGGGGTCTGAAGGTACTTCTGATAAAGAAGATGTACCAGAACTCGACCAGATTGAGGAAGAGGAGAATATAGAGCCTGCTGAGATGGATAGCGATCTGTTCCAAAAAACAGAGTTGGTGAGTGTTTTCTTCCAAAAATAGCAAAAGTACTACATTGTAAATGTGTAGTAATAAAATAAGGCTTATAAAATTCTAATGATAAATTAGCGGGGATTTTTTGCTTGTTACGATAAACAAGTAAAAGGGAAACTAAAATTACATAGAAAAAAAAAGGATTTAGGTCCTTTCTATAATAGCCCGGATGAAACAAATGAAAGCTGAACCCCAATAATAACATTTCTAAATGGACTGAAATATATGTATTTCCCAATGGCAAAATTGTAAATTGAGGCCTACTGAAATATGTGTATTCCCAATTTCACAAAATCCAAGTTCCATTATTTCAGGGGCCGAAATCACAATTTTATGGGGGAAAGTGAACTAGGGGTCCCATGTTAGGGCAAAATACACATGTTGGGGGTGCCCCAGGCCCATTTAGAGGAAAATGCTTGTATATAGGCCTAGTACCGGTACATTATTTTGATGCTCAATTTTTTGGGACCATGATCCTTTTTCCCTCCCCCTGGCTATGCCATTGTTGTGGTGATTACTAGATCGATAAAACAAACATTTTGGACCCCTGTATGTACCCCCGGGCTTCCCAGCTGTAAAAGTCTGTCCCCACGGTTACCACAAAATTGTGGGGCAGGTTAGAAACCACAATAACATGTTATGCGATAACATGTTATGCGATAACATGTTATGCGTATGCTTGATGTTCTAGTTATTTCAACTAATTTTTTTTTTTTTTCTTCACAGGCCAGACAAGAACTGTATCAGGAGGAAGAGGACGAGCCACCTGCTACTCCCCAACCCAAGAGGAAGAGGGACAGACCATTGAAGATGAGCCAAGGCCCCTCTTCCAGGCCTTCCGCTGCAGTCTCGCCACCATCACCACTCAAAGAAAATCCGACTGCAGCGGAAAAAGCTGCCTTCAAAACCAGGGAGGAAGAGCGGAACGCTCGGCTGCAGGAGATATAACGGTCGAAGGTCATCCCTGCAGCCGATAAAGACTATTATCTGTGGGAAGTACTGGTGGAGAGTGACCGGGATCAACACGAGGTCTTCGGTAACTGGTTATGGGAAGACCAAACTAAAGTAAATTGAATGAATGTAGTTGCAATTTTTTTTTTTTTTTTTTTATTCTATTTGCAGCAACAAGATATAGCAGAAGACTTTACAAATTTGGACCTTTTCGGCAAACATTTGTTATGAATTCCATGTGGAATGAACAGAAGTAAGTGTTCAATAGATAATCAGCATAGTCTATCAACATAAAAGTAGCTGTGAAGCTTGTAATGGCTGAAATTGGGTCAGAAATAAACAAAAAACAGTTTCGTGCATAATAAATGAGGTAAATGACCTAATTTGCATATCATTTGCCTAATTTCTTATTTTATTTTTTGCAAATGATGTAAACATCTTGTTTTACTGCATTCTATTAGTTTTGGACATCATAGAAGGGGAAAATGCATTTTTTTGGAAAATTTAGTGCCATACACTATTAGATAGATTATTCAAAGAATCGAGGGATGATTTTTAGGTCAAAATGTACCAAATTTTTCATATTTGCGTCATTTTTTCTTCTTCTGATTCCTAAAAATCCATGAATAGTATCAAATGAAAGGTCTTTCCAAGGACGATTCAGAAAATGTATCCATATTTGTTTGCTATTTAGCCACAAGGCACAAGCGTGTCATAAAGATAGAATGTTTGGAGACCTAATATGCTAATTCAATGACCTAATTTGCATATTTGAGTTCCAAAATATGTACATTTTTGGAAAGTTCAACATGTTAGCTTTCATAAAAGTCGAACTTGTTTTGGTACAAATGGAACAGAAAGTGCTGAAAAAATCCTCTTTCCAAAATTTCAGAAATAGCTTATTCTATTTTTGGAATCTTGGGAGAGTAAGGGTTAAGGTATCAACAAAATGGTGCACACCTACAAATTCTCAATGCACACCCACTTCTCCGATTACTAGATGAAACACTGGAGGGAAGGGGGGGGAGGGAATGGGGGAGGGAATAGGGGAGGGAATGGGGAGAGGGAATAAGGGGGAGGGAATGGGGGGAAGGAATGGTGGTTTTTTTTCTTTTCTTTCTATTTTCACTATTTCACTTTTCTATACATTTCTTGTGTAATTAATTAATTAATTTAAGTTACGGTGGGCTTCTTGTAAAAGCTTCGGCTTCTAAGCCCTTTCACCATTTTCTCACAAATTGTTGTCTTTTCATTGTAAATATTGTAAAATATGCATGAAAATAGAAAATACATAAATCAAATCACATCAAATCAAATGTAAGGAACCATTACAGGAGAAAAAGAACTGGATTACAAAAGCATTTACAGTTTCTTTATTCAATTTCAAAGGCTGCCAAATTATATTTGAGCAATGAAAATTGCCAAAATACCAACGTCATCTGTTGGGATATGACAAGGGATATTTTGTATACCATCAACCTTGGTTGGTAATCTTTTTATTTGAATTTTTGGCAAATAAAGTAAAGGTTACCTGTTCAGTTCTTCTACAGTTAGATAGCTGCATGGAATTCTATAGAAATGTGTACAGAACTTCAAAAGCCACCAGACCCCTAGCTTCATTAAAAATAGGCAGGGTGCTAGACTTGTTGAGGGGCACATTAATGTGCACGCAAACTTCGCGAAGTGCTGTGCCTTTTCGGTGTGAAGTCCAGAGGCCTCCTTAAGGCTCAATCCCATGGTGAAGCTCTGGAATTTTAACTATAATCATACCTCAGAATGAAACTATTCTGACTGATATTGATAAGGACCATTCATAAGCCACACAGGACAATTGCTTACTATGCTATCATTCTGTTTCCATGTAAGGCATTTCATTTATGAGGTTAATTAAAATTATTAAGTTTAGAAAAATCTTTTGAATGGAACTGTCAGTTATTTAGGAAGATCTATAGCATGGAACCAGAGTCATTTATGCAGTTTTTAGCATAATCTTCTCACAAATTATCTAAATTTATACTTTTTACGTTACAACTCATTCTGTAGAGGTTGTACTATATATTGTACTAGATTTTCAAGAAGTTACATGGCATACGTTGTTGTCAGGATAAAACTTAACTTTACAGGGAATGACTGCAGAATACTCGTGTTATTTACCTTATTAAAAATTATCTTTATAAGCCACACTTAAAATGACAAGTAAAGGGGTCATTAAAGTTAAGCTCCCTATGCAATACCGCCATTTCCACAAAAATGGGTTTGCATTAGCAGTGCGATTGTGCGATCAGTTCTCACAATCCTGCACTAAATTAGAAGCAATGCGAGAAGGTCGCGTACAGCTACCGCGAGTTGCTGGCAAAGACAAGTGTTTAAATCTACACTAAGCATTCAGTTATAACATTAGGCCTTGAGTTAACGATATGAATTAGACACGAAATCTCTACCAAAGATACCTAAAATAAACTGCAAACTTCTTTGATTTGCATGCGTATCGCACAATATTCCCGCCAATTTTTTAGGTTTAGCCTCATCCAGGAACTTCACTTCAATTCTGGAATGTTCTGGGCTATAGATGAGGGGGCTATCACCAAACTATTTACAGTCAGTTTCTTCAATGTGATAGCTGCTATAAGAACTCAGCAATGTACTACAATGGCAGTGTACAGTTGAAGGTTTAGGAATTTGTGCAGATTGCCAGGGAGAGGGGAGGGGTGTTTAGGGTGTAGTTAAATTAGGTATTAGGTATTGTGACATATAAAAACATTTTTTTTTTTGCAAAGATGTTTCTTATTTATTGCACTAAAAAGCTTGCTTGTGATAGCACAGCATATTGTTACTGTAGCTTAGTTGACAGGGGGTCTTATTTGGTATTACAACATTTTCCAGATTTTTCATGAAACTCAAGGTAAAAGGTCACGTTTAAACAATAAAACGAACGAAAAATCGGCCGTTTAAATAATTAGGTTGTTAAACATAAATGCAGCCCTCATATTTATGCAATTAACCTTATACAAATAAAATATAATTTAAGAAGAGTTTTACCTTCAAGTACAAGAAAAGTAAAAGGTTATTTTTGGTATCGTCTGCCTTCATGTGGAAATTCCCTACCAAATTTTTTTAATTCCCTACCAAAACTCTGAAATCCCTACCAAAACTTTTTTGAAAAACGGAATTTCCCTCCCAAAAATCTAAAGCTAGTACAAACCCTGATGCCCCTGGCCTACCAATGGATATGACTTCCGATAGTCACAGAAGGAATTCCTCCCACATCCGATTATCGATTAAAAAAAATCGCTACCTACTTACCATTTAGAAATGACAAATCAGTATTAAAAAATGACTGATTTGTCATTTCTAAATGCTTTTCGTAACAACCGACAATTAAAACGAATGTCAACGGATTTTGCGTAACACTCGAATGACAGCTTTTTTCAAGCACACACCTCTTGCAACCATTTGCAAAGCAATCACTGCTGACAACAGACGTACAAAAGTTGCTCCGAAAAAGCTGGGAAATTCTGCATACAGGAGGTGGGTAGTGATTTTTTTTATCAAAAATCGGATGTGGGAGAAATTCTTCTGTGACTATCAGGGAGTCTCTTAATAAGGTTAGCACTGGAAAAAAATAAAGTTTTCGATATGGATTTAAAAGCTACATGGTTGGAAAGAGCTCTTCAAAAAAACCTCAAAACAAACAAAAAATGAGTAAAATTGGTTACAGGAATCCAAGGTTATGGTCCTTCAAATTTCAATGATATGCGCAATTGTTGCTATGATGAAATAAAATGCATTTTTTAAAAGGCATTTTCATTTGGTAAATCAGAATATGGGCAAACTTACCTATCTAGCAGAATGGGTAACATTATCCCTCAAAAATCAAACTTTACCAACATGAATTATGTATTTAAATTTGTACACTAGTTCAAATATTGGAAAAATGTCACATTTTGACATGTATGCCTAATTAAGTGAAAACCTGCATTTTTAATCATCTATAACTTCAAAATTTAATAACTCATTAGCTTGAAATTTTAAGAGGTTGAAAATTGTACCCCATTCTAGACGAAAATGAAAATTGAACAAAAAATAATGATTTATTAAGAAATTATGAGCTAATGAAATTAACAATTTCTCTAACGAACCAGATTATCCATCGAAAGTCAAGAATGTCAGCTGTGGCATATGTTCCAAAAATTCATCATTTTAAACTTCACAACAAGTGTACATATGATACATTATTATAATGTCCAGTTCATATACAATTAAAATGTAGAACAAAGTTAATTTATTTCACTTTTAATCAAATTAACCAAAAAAATGCACTCTAATTTCCAATGACAAGTATATATGTTGTAATTGGTTTACTTACAAAATTACAATATGTGCAAAAATTTATGTTTAAACTCAAAAGGATGATGCAGCTGATAATTAGTAATGCACTTTGCATGTAGTAGTAGTAGTTGAACATTCGTATAAAACATGTTTTAAAGCTTGAAAACATCGTGTTCAATTGTGCACAAATCGTTACAATGTTTTTACCGACAAATGGTCATGGATACACACATGTACAACAAAATGCCAAGACGAACAACTAATCCAAAATATACCATACATCATCTTAAAATATGCTTGGGTACAATAATAATTATAAACGTTGTATGTAGGCCCAACAGGTCTAAGAAGTTAAGTAATTTTACATAATAACATATGGTAGGACATTACTATCTACTTAATAGTAGCTTACATTTTAATTCATGATACACTGTAGGCCTATAATTTTAGTAGTAACGTTAGTATGACCTATGGTCTTCTCTTACGGCCAGAAAAGTTTAAGTCAGTTTTTACTTATTTTATGGACCAAAGTTGAGCTTTTATCAAATTATAACATCATAATGAAGATTTAATACTTAACACATTAATACCATAACCTAATTGCACTAAAAATATTTACCCAAACTTTTGCTTTGCACGAGCTACAGCAGTAATATATCAATACAAATGATGTCTCAATCGAAGGAGAAATAATTAGGCTTCCTAATAATGTGTAAGACGAGAAAAAATAAAAATAAATTGTGTGCTTGTAAAAGCAACAAAAAGTCTACTAAGTGCAAGAAAGTATTAACAAAAAAATACTGACTTTTATAAATAGATCATATTAATATATCAAGATACAATAAAAAAAATATTTCATGGTTGTAACTAGTTATTCATCATATACCCTGTTCCAGGCATTTTACTTCCCCACCGATCTGTTTTTTTTTTTTCTTTCTTGTTGGCTGACATTTACTGATTATTGTTGTTTCTGATTTACAGCCTGACGGAGTTATTCAAGTCCTATGCAGCTACGTGATAAGTTTCATTTTAACTAAGTTACAATGCTCCCGTCTTTTTCAAGCATGAAACTCTTTTTCAAAGTACCTGTCTTTTGTTTGTCCAGCTTTGCACTCAAACAATTCTGCAACTTCTTTGTATGTTTTCTTCAGCTTAAAAATGTAAACATATTCCTTTAAAACCAAAATCAGATGATTCTTGGCAAACTTTCTGTCCGTTTTTCGCACTCTACAGCATTAAGTTTGTACTGAGGATGTCACAGTTCAAAAATGATAGTCATGTGACTACCACATGATAATTTCTATGCAGAGTCCATTTTAGATTTTCCTCAGATCATGGAAATACAAGTAGAAGAATAATTTGAATTATGCAAAGAAATGCAACTACTTATCATTCACTTTCGCTAAAAAGCTGTAAAACAAAAAAAAAGTTAAATAATTATTTGCTGATTTTAAAGACGACACATAGATACCACACAAATATTTTTTTCCCCCGTTAGTATAATGAAGAAGCCTTAAGTACAAATCCGCAGGCGTGACACTAGACAAAAGTTTTGAAACATGACCACCACCAAATTATCGGTGGAAAATACCTAAATAAAAGTCTCCCGTTAAAAGTTGCTGATTAAAAACTTTTCCACATTTAACTCATAGAAGAGGTAAAAACCCATCACAATGTGTGCAAAGAACGCAAGTTTATCACATTTAGGAAAATATGGGTTGCTTAAGTGTGAGTCTAGTCGGAAACACGATATCTGCAACAACCTACAGACACAAAACACATGTCCCAGTGATAACATACATGGGTTGTGACAATAACTAGGTTGTAACATATGTTGGCCCACCATTTGGCATCATACCACTATTTTTGAAAAAGTGGTGGACATAAAACTAGACATGCCACTGAATTTTTGAATAAAATGTTATCAGTTAAATTTTGATCATCTTTAGGCAACCCCTTGTCTAATTAGAACTCATTTCAAATTTCACGCTGGTACACTTTTGGGCTGCTGAGAAAAACAAGTTTGAACGTTGAGAAAAAAGGGTCAAATTACCAGATGTCGCAATGTTTAAGGAGATCATGGCCGTCATGGTACAAAAACACCTGTCATAACAATAAATTATTAATCATATTTCAATGACGATTTACGCGACGAAAATATTATGCAATACAAATATTCATATATTCATCATACATAAATTATGATCATTTGCCGCGACCACCTCGTGTGTTGCTAGAACAAATTTTATGGCAATGAAAATGAAAGTGCGGTACCATTTCCGACATGAAATATCATTAGAAAATTACAATCACCCATAAATTCCTTACTATTCTTATATAGAATGACTATTTATCTAACAAAATATACCAAATTTTCATCATTTGAATCAACAACTTTAGCAAATTTACAAGAAAAACTTTATTTTCTGTGGCGGAATGCCAGTGTCACCCGTAGCCTAACACAGTAATATCCATTGTGGAAAGCTAGTGTTACTGCCTGCCCTACTGTTTGTACAGTAAAGTTGAACCAAATCAAATTCGGCCGATCTGATTTTTCTTTGTGCGTTCTCTTCGCGAATATTAACTGTTACAGTTCCAAAAATCAATCATTTGATAGACAAATACTTACCTCTAACAAAAACTAACAATTTTCTTATTCAAATTTTGTTCCCATTTTTATTTTTTGATTCTTCTAGGTTTTGATGTAATCATATCCTAACACAGTAAAGTCTCATAGAAAACTTAAGCTTCCCAATAAAAATTCTGGTTATTTTTTCTACAGATACATGGCTCCTTCTCCCTCATATTTGAAACGAACTATCCAAAACATATTTTTTGATGTTTTTACATATTTGTTTATGCTTTTTCCTTAAAACCGCTAAGGTAATGACAGAAAACTAACACACTCTTTATCTATTTTTCATTTTACCTTTTAGCCAAATTCTTTCTTTTTCTTTTCAATTGCACTGAAATTCTTTACTCTCATATTTTTTAATATCATTTCTTAATATTTTGCTTTTATTTTCCATGTCAAGAAAGTCATTGAAGCCATGACCATGTTTACCCATCACCCCATGATCAGATGAATCATAGCTGATGGATGCTCCTTTCACAGCTGCGAAATATAGTTACTGGCAGGAAAACCTTGTTCGAGACCAAGATATTAAACAACTATCATTTCAAAGAAAACTTATTATGAAATGATTGATACTTTATTATTCTATAGCCTTTCCAAAATTGATAAGAACAATACAAATTATATAGTATGAATTAAAATGATTTTTCACTTCCATCTGCAAATTCATGAGATAAAATATATTGCAGATTTAAAGTGTACAGCAAATTCATATTTACAGTAATGATTTATGTGACAGATGAATTATATTGCATGTGCTCTGTGTAGTGTTTATTTCATTATAAAATAATTCTTTTAGTCAAAATAATAAAAAGAATCTCTAATTAGGGGCGTATCCAGGAAAATAAAGAGGGTACCTGATGTGCAACTTTCAGCTTTAAATCATTTGGTTACAGAGATGAATTGTTAAAGATATTTGACATTGTGTATTGATAATTTCAAAAAGTTTGTATAGCTTCCTAAAATCTGTTAAAATAAAGTTTTTAACTTTTTATATTTGCTTTTAACAATTTAATCACAATTAATCTGCAATGACTTCTTAAGGTCACCAGAAGCATCCACTTGATCAACACCTACAATAATTAACAGTAAATACAAAGTTTAAATTAGCCAACACTTATTTATAAGAAGATTTCTACAGCCATGCAGTTTTCTATCACTGGACTTCTTTATCTTAGTCCCTCAATATGTCATCAATAGTTTATGAACCAACATGACCACTTTGAAGCTCCTAAGATTTCAGTAAAAATGCCCACTAATAGAAGTAATAGTTGATTATCCATACTCAACTAAGAAAACTAATATGGCATTCAAAGGTATCTTAACCCTTACTCTCCCAGCGTCACGGTGACCGTGACAGTTACGATCCATTTTCCAATTTTTTTTTTTGAGTACCTTCCCAAAATCCTATAGAGCTGCAAATAAGTTCATTCAAACCAGATTGAATAGATCTTTCATAATATGGTTATTTTGTTGGGGGGTTAGATTGAAATTTTTTGAGTAAAATTGTTACAAAAAAGTGCATTTTTTTAAAAACGGCATTTTTTTTTTTTTTTTTTGAAAGACGAATGTCATACGTGAATATTTTGTCAATTTTTTTTTCTTCAGGTAAAGTATTAAGATAGTTTGAATTGTTGGTTGCTACACGATTTTTACTTGTACTTGGTCAATGTTTGTGTTTTTTGGAGAAAATATGCCACAATTTGTGATTTGGGCCATTTTGGACCTTTTTTGATCAAAAATTATAAAAAACGGCCCAAATATTGTATTAGAATTTTTAAAATCTCTACGGATAGAGGAGAAATAGATCGTTCAGACGAACTATTACAATAACAGATGCACCCCCTCTACTTGCCTAAAAGGTCTCTGATGATGATGTCAATTTGCGTCTTTTTTTTTTTTTTTTTCTCGCACATTCGACATCACAAAATGGCGAGATACAAGTTACAACGTCGAACGTGCCTTCCGACTCCTATGTTTTCTTCAGAATAATGATGACTCAGAGGGGTCGGAAGGTACTTCTGATAAAGAAGATGTACCAGAACTTGACCAGATTGAGGAAGAGGAGGATATAGAGCCTGCTGAGATGGATAGTGATCTGTTCCAAATTACGGAGTTGGTGAGTGTTTTCTTCCAAAAATAGCGAAAGTACTACATTGTAAATGTGTAGTAATAAAATAAGGCTTATAGAATTATAATGATAAATTAGGGATTTTTTTGCTTGTTACGAGAAACAAGTAAAAGGGACACTAAAATCACATATAAAAAAAGGATTTAGGTCCTTTCTATAATAGTCCTAATGAAACAAATGAAAGCTGAACCCCAATAATAACATTTCTAAATGGACTGAAATATATGTATTTCCCAATGGCAAAATTGTAAATTTAGGCCTACTGAAATATGTGTATTTCCAATTTCACAAAATCCAAGTTCCTTTATTTCAGGGCCGAAATCACAATTTTATGGGGAAAGTGGAGTAGGGTCCCATGTTAGGGCAAAATACACATGTTGGGGTGCCCCAGGCCCATTTAGAGGAAAATGCTTGTATATAGGCCTAGTACCGGTACATTATTTTGATGCCCCATCTTTTGGGACCATGATCCTTTTCCCCTCCCCCTGGCTATGCCACTGTTGTGGTGATGACTAGATCGATAAAACAAACATTTTGGACCCCTGTATGTACCCCCGGGCTTCCCGGCTGTAAAAGTCTGTCCCCACGGTTACCACAAAATTGTGGGGCAGGTTAGAAACCACAATAACATGTTATGCGATAACATGTTATGCATATGCTTGAAGAGGACGAGCCGCCCGCTACTAGAAACCACAATAACATGTTATGCGATAACATGTTATGCATATGCTTCAAGAGGACGAGCCGCCCGCTACTCCCCAACCCAAGAGGAAGAGGGACAGACCGTTGAAGATGAGCCCAGGCCCCTCTTCCAGGCCTTCTGCTGCAGTCTCGCCACCATCACCACTCAAAGAAAATCCGACTGCAGCGGAAAAAGCTGCCTTCAAAACCAGGGAGGAAGAGCGGAACGCTCGGCTGCAGGAGATACAACGGTCGAAGGTCATCCCTGCAGCCGATAAAGATTATCATCTGTGGGAAGTACTGGTGGAGAGTGACCGGGATCGACACGAGGTCTTCGGTAACTGGTTATGGGAAGACCAAACTAAAGTAAGTTGAATGAATATAGTTGCAATTTTTTTTAGTTTTTTTTTAATTCTTTTTGCAGCAACAAGGTATAGCAGAAGACTTTACAAATTTGGACCTTTTCGGCAAACATTTCTTATGAATTCCATGTGGAATGAACAGAAGTAAGTGTTCAATAGATAATCAGCTTAGTCTATCAACATAAAAGTAGCTGTGAAGCTTGTAATGGCTGAAATTGGGTCAGAAATAAACAAAAAACACTTTTGTGCATAATAAATGAGGTAAATGACCTAATTTGCATATCATTTGCATAATTTCTTATTTTATTTTTTGCAAATGATGATGTAAACATCTTGTTTTTTGGCATTCTATTAGTTTTGGACATCATAGAAGGGGAAAATGCATTTTTTTATGGAAAATTTAGTGCCATACACTATTAGATAGATTATTCACAGAATCGGGGGATAATTTTTAGGTCAAAATGTACCAAATTTTTTATATTTGCGTCATTGTTTTTTTTCTGATTCCTAAAAATCCATGAATAGTATCAAATGAAAGGTCTTTTTAAGGACGATTCAGAAATTCTATCCATATTTTTTTGCTATTTAGCCACAAGGCACAAGCGTGTCATAAAGATAGAATGTTTGGAAACCTAATATGCTAATTCAATGACCTAATTTGCATATTTGAGTTCGGAAATATGCACATTTTTGGAAAGTTCAACATGTTAGCTTTCATAAAAGCCGAACTTGTTTTGGTACAAATGGAACAGAAAGTGCTGAAAAAATCCTCTTTCCAAAAATTTCAGAAATAGCTTATTCTATTTTTGGAACCTTGGGAGAGTAAGGGTTAAAGCACTGTATCAAAAGAAACTTTTTTTCATTCCATTTCAATTGTCCAATAAACCCTTCCTTTACCATCTTAACATTATATAATGCTCTGGACAGCATAACTGGATTACCCCATTTACAATTTGACAGTGTCACATAAATCTATAGGCCTAATAAGCCTGCACCAAATAAATCACTATTTGCATTCTTTCCTTCGGCGCTGGGCATTTTTCCAAGTCTTACCCCAAAATCATCAACTTTTGATCTAGTTGTCAGTTTTCTTTCTGAAAAATGCTTCCTGTGTTTGTTAGTTATGCATTGAAGAGTCATACGTTTGTTAGAAACTCCCGATCATCGACTGCTATTTTGTTTACGTTTTGAAATGCGTACTGTCCGCGTAGTTTTGTTGGCAAAAATCCAATTATGTTATTGCTCATTAGCATATTGAGCAAAGCTATTTGCATGATAAATGTGTAATTCCTATAGCCAGAAGATCACGTGGGCACCGTTTTCGAAACTTTTCACTATTTTAGAGGGCCTTTCGGCGCTGAGGTATATGGCAAAATAATTTCATTTGAAATGTTAAAATAGACAAATTTTACTACATTTTACTAATCCGTGAGTACTTATACCATATTTATACCATATTGTGCCTATTAGATAAACAATACAGTAAATGAAAATACAAACATTTTTTCACTAAAACATCACTCACTCTTTACAAAATGGTACAGGAATTTCTCAGCTTTTGTTTGGTATATAAATGAGGGGGTGTGGCCTCTCAGCGCCAAAAGTACAAGCGAAACAAAGAGGCATGGTGAACCCAGAAATGTGACCAAATGGAATATTTCATCGTTAGTGTGAAAAAACGGTTGGGAAACGCTTCAGTGACCAGAAAAACTCAAGGGATTATAGCATTCTGACGAAATATTTTATACCAAACTTGAATGAATAAGGAGCATTCTGACAAAATATTTTATACCAAACTTGAATGAATAAGGAGACACTTCAATTGTGGATACTTTATTATTAGCAGGAAATAAACACAAGACACAGAGCGAATATCGCGAGGTTTTAAAGGTATTTTCCGTTTTTCAGTTCGCGCATATATCGCTTTCGCCAGAAAACTGCAGGTCGTGCACAACGAGTGTACGGCATGCCTACAAAAATATCATGAGTTTTTCACATAGGCCTTTATCTAATCAGATGTACAAAATGGAACATAAATGGTTGTCTGTGAAAAAATTGTTCTTAAAATGTACAACCATTTTCGTGTGACTCGTCATGGGAGCCGCAGCAACCAAAGACAAAAACAAATAAATAAGGCAGTCTGTCAGACAGTAGTTGAAAGGAAAGTTATTATCTCTCCAACATATCAGAGAGATTGACCGCATTCTGTCTTTTCTGACCAATTCGAAATACATCCTAATTGACAGAGGAATAAACCAGGGATTAAACAGGACAAAATTAAAACTCATAATCAAGTTAATCAAGTTTTTAAATCATACTGTGTATAAAAAGATAAGTTTAAGAAATCTTTCTGCCATAAAAAACGTGTTTCCATTTGTGGCGGAAACGCAGCATTGAGGTGGTCAATTCAACATAACCGTGTACAGGCTCAGTACGGTTTTGCCAAGTTGAAGGGGAAACTTTATCATTACAGTCAATAGGATATTTTTTATGAATACTTGTGTCGCCTTAGCAGTCAGCGAAAATTAACAGTACTCATATATGTTGGAAAGTATTATCTAATACACAAGATTTGTGAAGAAACAGTACAGTATTTGTTGAAAAATGACAAAAAAGAGGTTTTCCTCCCATTGACTGCAATGATAACTGACTGTTTGTTTTTATCTTTGACTGAAGTTCGAGATGGTCAAAAAAGCATTGTTACGTCGCCGTGCACCACAACATTTCCGGATGTCCGACCTCCTCAATGGCGGAAACACAATAATAAGTAGGCCCCTAGGCCTAACGTCAGACATTACACAATTACATATAAAACTAAGTTAAACAACAAAACGCGGATTTCTCATAAATAAGCGGACGATAATTTTGGAGAGGTGAGAAATAACGGTCAGGTGTAGCTGTTACTTGCACCTGCAACCAAACAAGGTTGTAACTTCATCTTGCAGTCAACAACTTGAGCAAGGCCTAACGTTAAACCTAGCG